>WOGP01003700.1:0-14848 GCA_015342065.1 Leptinotarsa undecemlineata
CCCCTTCTCTTCTGTATCTCACTATTGCCAATATTTGTTGCGCTCAGAAATAGTCGAGGGTATAACTGTGGCAGCCTTAGAAATAGGAGGCATAAGGTAACCCATTCATCTTAAACTGTATGCCCCTGGAGAGAAGGCAGTCCTTGAGGGTGGTGGAAGGGTACATGCATGCTATCGATATGAAATTCGGGATAAAAAAATTAATAATGAATCATTTTAAAAGAGGATGAAGAGGGGACTACAAAGAGGATGAACAGCTCGTAGATGGAAACTTCCTACATACTCTGGACGCCGGAGAGGCGTATACTTACCTCGAGGTGGAACAACGCTACTTACAAGAGGCAACAGCAGTGAAGAACTATCTCCGCGGTAACTCTGACAGATCTGGTTTTCGGAACTGTTTATACCGACTTGTCGTACTAAGGTAGAAATCTTAGCCAGACAGATACAGCAGGCTGTCATTCTTTGCTCACTGCGTTTACTCAGAGCACATGGTTGTCGGACACAATGATCACTTACCCCACGGTGTGGGGAGTGGTTGTTGGTTGATATTGCTGGCATGCCCTCCTGAATATATCGGGGCTTCGGTGAATAGGGCATGACCAGCACAAACCTAGGTTGAAAATGATAATAATAATACTATACAACTAGTTGTATAGGGACAGTCAACATATTTGTAAACACTAGGTTAGGATATAATATATATTTAGGTTATAAGACTTGAAAACTGCAAGTGAAACTATTTTAAAAACGATTTAATTTATGTGGAGGAATACCTATGAATTCCTTCACATAATAAAAATAATGGCTCATCACGTAGCTTTCCAAAGTTTTTTTATAAACAGAGACCGAAACTATTTCTTCTATACAACACGGTAAAATGTCTGTTGTAAACTAATAAAGATAAGGATCAAGATTCATCCATTCGAAAACATTTTTTGTCATATAGGAATGTTAAGCTCTCACGGCTGGCATCCGGGTTTGACACGTCAAGAAGAGTACTTCGACCACGTCACTGAAGATGACTGTCGCAGTTGAAACGTTTGGAGACCGGAAGCCAATCAAAACATTTTTTGTCAATTTGAAAAATAATTCAATTTCGAACTTTGTTGTCACAAATGAATAAATACACTTTATACAATTTATTCAAAAGCTTGGAAAGTGCATCAGTTGGTGATACCAGAGACGTAAGTCATGTGAGATACAGCGAGGGTGGCAGAAAAGTAGAAGGGCTTGTCGAGATTTCTCAAAATTGTAATTATGCAAAACTTTGCCTACATTCAATCTGTCATGCATTATTTTACAGCCCATCGAATATTGTAATGACAAAGTGCAAACGTATTTTGGAATTATCCAGAGAGAAATTGAAAAAATCTAATTTTACGATTAGTGTCCATGTGTAAAAAAAAAGTAGGAGGGCTACTTCAGGTTTTTTTTTTCAATGTATTATGCGAAATTTTGCTTACTTTTAATCGTTTCTGTAATTTTCGAGATCCCCAACCGGTGAATGTGGTACCAAGTGTTCCACATGGAAATCATAGTGATGGGTCCTAAGAATTTGTAGACGGGCTTGGGATGTGCACACATTCAATAATAAAAAGAATTTAAAACATTTGAAACTTATTATTACAGTTTATCGTATCATTTTCACTATAAATGGTTTAACAAAAACCGCGACACGTTTTTCGCTATACAATAGCTTTCTCAAGCGTAAACTACTAGTCGCGGTTTATGTATAACCCTCTATCTCTATCAATTATTGAAAACATTTGATTGTTATTTTAGAACTTTATAATGGCATAAATAAATAAATATACTTTGTACAATTCATTAGATAGCTTAGAAAGCGTAGTTGGTGATTCCAGAGACGTAGGTCATGTGAGAAACAGCGGGGGCTGCAGAGTAAGCGACTCCAAGAAGAGGAGCGTGGGCGATGGGAGAGGCAGCTAAGGGGGCGGCAGCTAAGGGAACGGCAGCGGAGGCAATTCGCAAACCAGGATTGGACACCCTAACATCAGCTTTGCTCACACTGGAGAATGGGGTGTCGATGGTTTTGGAGTAAGTGGAAACTTGTCCCAAATTGCCAAAACTGCGGTAGATGTTGGAAGATTGCGACGTAAGAGCGGGAGCGGTGTATGAGATTGGGGCGGCAGCTACAGCTGGGGCTGCATAAGCTACGGCTGGTGCAGGAGCGTAAGCAGGAAGGAGTCCAGCGCTGGCGTAGGCCAAAGTAGCGCAAAGGATTATTACCTGAAATATGTCTTTGATTTATCAAATTGTTATGATGGTCACTAACACAACCAACCATGCAATAGCTGTTAGTCAATGACCCCAGAGCTTTTATGAAAAGATTTGGAAACTTTTGAAACAATGGATAATAATAAATTTCCATAGTGTTTGATGGGCTCAATTACATGGTCCAAAGAAATCCTGTGAAAAAAGGGGCCAGAATTTATTATTTCTAGAAAATGAAATTTTTTATGGAACTCTTCCTTGCAAAAGGGCGTATAAAGAGTAGAAAACTCAATTTTTTCCAAGATAAAACATCCTCATCTCAAAATCCGTAGCACAATTAGGAAAGTAGTTCAATTCATCAGATTTTCTAAAATATTGATTTTCAATTGGTAGGGCTTACTTTGATTTTGTATACCTTCAAGTATCACCTTTGATTATTCTCATCAAATTCTTTCAAGATATAAAATGAAGTCGTATGGTGCTTTCCTTTTTACGAAATGGGCTGAGCATCAACTTTGCTGGAAAATCATGTTCAATCAATCAATTAAAAATATGCGTTATTGCCTGTAGATAATATCATATTGACTAAGTCAATATTAAGTGAAAATAAAAAGTAAAAATACAAAATACATTCTTTGAAGAAAACGAAATTGTGAATTACAAAGAAATTTAATGATAAATACAACTAATGTATTTCACTTATATATAAATATATGCATATTTGTATAATACGATACAGATGTACATACATGTGAATCTGGGGAACAACAGATGAATAAAAAATAGAAAATTATTATAATATGAAGTTATCGAGATTCCAACAGTAATTTAATATAAATCATTCACATTGAAGAGCTATCCCTCTTTAAATCTCATTAAATTTTAAATTATTTTTGGATACCGTAGAATGCTTTCTCAAAGAAAAATATTTCAATAGTTTTTCTGAAAATTGATAGATATAATATTTTTCATGTCAAGACAAAACTTCTTGAACATTTTAGCTGTATTGTAATTTAATAAATTTTGGGTAGCGTATTTTCAAATCAATATCCTGAATAATGATGGATGAATCTGAGCACTAATTCATATTGCTTAATTTTCTGTACTAGACAGTTGCGTGAAAGAAAAAAATGGTATTTTGACTCTTTGCCTTACTTTGCGAATATTGCGTACCACATACAAGTATCAACTTTTCATGATCTCCGTTAAGCTGGTTAATGACAAAATAGGTTTAAACAGTTTTTCTTCAACAGGCACGTTTCTATAGAACAAAAATAGAATTAATCGGATGTCTAGAATGTCTATTACAGATTCCCAGCAGGCAACAGACAGCATCATATGATTCAAACAAGACATGGAACACTATTTTTGTAGTTCATCTACATAGTTTATTTCATATGATACGTATAGCAATATATCATAAAGATAGTTTTCCTCAAATTACTGACAATGTGAACATTGTTTTATTTATTTGATTGTATTCATGAGTACAATTTGACACGTGTCATATGAGATATAAGTATCAGCAGTATGAGTATATTTGAGATAAAGTATTGGATCTGGTGCGGCGATGGATTACTCTGGAATGAAATAAGGAAATTCCTTCAGCCTTATTGGATCCAAATTTGATTAAGTCGACTTGATGCTATTTTTTTCATGTAATTTTTCTGCATGGTATCATTTCTTTATATATCCTACTATGGAGATGATTAATTTTAGCTGCCTTGAAAACCCTTCTATGGATTTTTCTATATTCAATGTGAAATTAATGAGGGAAAATACTTCTGGTGAACTTTCTGAGATAAACGAAGACTCATTACATTTAAAGAAGAGGTTGGGATACCTTTTGATTTTACTGTTTTTTATAAAGGAAAGGACGATTCAAAACATCATAAAAACCGAGAAGGGTCCACAAAATACCATGCAGATTTCCAATCAGTAATTGAATCAATGTTGTGAAACTTATTACGATTTATTTTACTGAATAATCTATCAAGCTTGAACCCAGAAACTTAACGGTCACAGGAAACTTTCACGCTTCAATAAACGGCCTCGTGATCAGAAATATTTGCTGAGATAACCCCTTTTATCTGGTGGCAGCTGTACTAAATGATCAGAACAACATGATTTCACCATATATAAATGAGTATATTCATTACATTATACTGTTGTACTATATGCCTCGTGATCAGAAATATTTGCTGAGATAACCCCGGTAATGAATTGGCATATATACTCAAAGAAATGCGGTCCTACCATATAAGAGTATAATTCGACAGGAAACACGGCACCATACATTTCCTTTTTGAAAATGTTCACGTCAAGTTGGGATTCTGAACATAAGATTAACGAACGAATATGGTGCAATGCCATAGATTCACTAGTCCACGTGTACTTATCTGAATCTGAGAACATTATAAGTTTATAGAAACTCCTTTCACCACCAAAAATGTGTGATTATAATAAAGTATGTTGGGAATTATTCCATTGCTTTGAAATTATCAGAATTTTGGTTTTTTATACCACCTGTAGTTGTGTATCACGTTTCTTCAAGGACAGACATGTTTTTTCAGTGTTTCACCAGTTTTTACAAATTTTCTGGACCTCTGTTCTTTTTATGGGTACCTTGGGGAACTTTCCATAAACAAAATATAAACGTAACTGTGAAAAACCTCCATTATAATAACACTGGATAAAATGTATTCTTTATTTGCAAAAAAAACTAATGAAATCTCTGAAACTTATTGACGATGATACTTTCCATTACACTGACAAATCATTTATGAAGGTACCTATTAAAATGTGATACAAAATTATACAAAATCGAAGGTATTTACATCAACCAAATTTTTGAGTGGAATGCAAATTCAACGATGAAAAATTATTGCCATCTTAATTTGATGAAAAAATAATATTTTAGTAGCATTTCAATAGTATTTTTCTAAAAACATTGATAATCGTATTTGGCAATGCCAAATACAATTATCAATGTTTACAGTTGTGGACAGTACAAACGTGCTGGGCTGAATTTTCTAGTGCATCGTATTTTAACTTTTCCTCTCACACACAATAGAAAAACGTACAATAGATACAGGAAATAGTAGCCCCTAACGGTTTCTCGAGGGGTATTGTAGATGGCATAATAAGGAAGAAAAAGTTTGGGTTAAGAATGAACGAAATCTCGACTCCAGTTGGGAGTATGATCAGTTTGATCTTCCTCTTGAAGATGATCACTTGGTGACCGAAACATGTATCGACGTGTTAAAATAACGGTTTGGTGTTGGGAAAAAACTCCTGTAATATTTATTCGAGTAAAGTAAAATTATTCTATGTTAATAATATGAGCATGAGAGCAAAAACTATTCATGACTATTGTGACATCGTATGAATGAGGTATTTTCAACGACGATTACAATATTATAGAATAGTTTTGCCACAAATAGTATTTTGAACATAAAGACATATTTCAGACATTTCGATTATTTTTCAGTTTATGATTCATAAAAATATATATTTTTGAATAAAATTGATAGTTAATACACTGAACCGTTACTTAATGAAAATTCTATCTATGATAATAAAAATACATAGTTTTATTCAACAATGGATTTTAGGCATCACTATTAAACAATCGATAAGAAGTTAATTAGTCAAATGCCGAAATTGAATAGTTTTTTTTTAATTCACTTGCCTGCTTGGAGTTAATACTGTATTTCTTTTTCTTAGAATTTACCTGTTTACATATAATTTCTCTGTTGTATAAAATGCATTATATGAAAAGCATTACAATATCGCGTATAGAATTTTCTTCTAGTAACGGTTTTATGTATCATAGGTAATAATTATAAATATATTTAGGATGAAGAAAATAAATGTTGTTCAATTTCTACTGAGATTTTTATTTGATACGACTGGCTTATTAAACCATTAAATCAGAGTTTACTTGAAAATAGTTTAATAAACCGAAACCCGTCCTAATAAATAAAAATCTATGTATAAATTAGGCAAAAGGTATTATCTTTATCCTATATTCAATATAGGTCATCAATCGAGCAAATTATAAATGTTATTCATCTACAGCTCATATTTTGAATGGAAAAAGTACTTAGCGCCCAACGAAAAAAAAAACATCTTCGAATGTATTGAGAATCGTACCATATTTTAAGACCCAATAAAATTCAATCTCCGTGAAGTAAGAAATTGAAAGGAATGAATTATTCACTATCAATTTTCTGTGATAATTTATAAGATAATATTTTGAAGGTCATTAATTTTTCAAAATTACGTTAACATTCCTAATGTTTCTCAGTAATTGATGAACCTTTGTACTTGATCGCCTCATTATACAAGAAATCATTATTTGAATGTACGCCGTCTGATTGTTAGAGTTCAACTCCTCTGTCAAAGTTAGAAAATATGTTGTAACTTGTTTTGATAGTGTCATTTCCAGTTAGTCACATTTGCAATGTCAAATTTTCGTATACAATAAACTAAATAGTCAACAAATGTTCACGAATAACAAGACGAATGAAAAAATTAAAAGACAGATTTGAAGAAACATGATAATCAATAGAATCTCCACTCATTAGAGATTTTAGTGTAACTAACCAAATTTAGGAGTTAAATTTAAAAGCAGCTCATTTTATGTGTGATTTATGACTTATTGGGGTATTAAAGACATAATTTGTTACTTGTATCTCAAATCACATATATAGGTGTGTTTTTCAGAACCTAACAGATCTCTAATTCAGTGGTATAGCAATAGTAATAGCTTATTTACAGTTACCATGAAATTCTGTGAAATATCTCACCTTGTAAGCCATTGTGATTGCTTGATTTGTGTTCTGTGAATACTTCTGACTGAATGATATCCGATACTTTTTGGGGATATCTTTTATATCAAAACTGTATCGGTAAAAGGGCAAGTTTGACCGCACCCAATTATTTGAACAAGTTGTTAATAATTATGCAATCAATTTGGGGTTATTCGCTTTGTTCGGTAACAACTTTTGAAAGCCAGTTTTAAGAAGGGCAAGGATAAGACATGATTCAAGTGACAGCTAATTCAACACAATATCGACGATTCAAAAAAAAGTAATTCAGAAACAAATAAGCTACAATTAACTGAAAACGTTGTTTCTGTTCTTTTATATTTCAATACATTAGACTTTGAATAATTGTTCTTCAGCTAAAATATTTATTTTGTGAATTATTTTTTCTTCACATTAATATATTCACTGTATTGAGGAATATTTTGAAAATGTTTGTGTTACAAATAATTCTCATACCTTTCAATAAAATTTTGACTTTTCTGCCCGTCATAAATAGCATATACATTCACTTACTGTGCTTTAAACATTTTTAATACTATGTAGATTTTCTGCGAGTACTATTTTGCCATATATGTATTTGTTTATATTTTGTATAATATGGTGG
Organism: Leptinotarsa undecemlineata; assembly: GCA_015342065.1. Classification (NCBI taxonomy): domain Eukaryota; kingdom Metazoa; phylum Arthropoda; class Insecta; order Coleoptera; family Chrysomelidae; genus Leptinotarsa; species Leptinotarsa undecemlineata. The sequence goes on from WOGP01003700.1 coordinate 7,672, forward strand.
TTCTAATATGAGATTGTCACAAGCGTTTATTTAATTTACTTTGTATGTATGTATGTACTCGTATGCATGTTAGTTCGGGTCAAATCTTTCAACTGAATGTTAAAGCACTTATCCTCAAGTAATTGAACTGGCGGGCCTCCCAACATGGCGGAATATTATGCATTCTACCACTAACACAAGCGGGTGGTTCAATTACAACAATAGCCAAAGAGAAAACAAATCTACTAGCTGAACAATTGGCGTCCCACTCCACAGTCGATTTTCTGGGAAAGGTACGACACACTATTTCCACACTAGAATCCACAATACCGGAAATTACTTGTCAACAACGTCTAGTCAGGCGAATTTAGAAACAGGTCAAAATTAACAAGAAGTCTGGTGGAAAAAACCAAGTATACAATATATTGCTCTGCTGACGACTGCACACTCGCCTGGTCATTCATTTGGATTCCAGGACATCTTCACTAGCAGCAGGAGGTTCCATATATTAATAAGGATCCAGAAGTGATTTCGGATTGGGGTGAAAGTGACCAGGTTCAATTCAATGCCGCAAAAACCTTTGAACCTGATATAATAATATCAAGACAAACAAGTCCGCTTTCTGCTTCGATAAGTTAGTTTGTTGGTGATTGAAATGGACACCAATATATCGCTGGAATTGGAAAGGCTGCTTTTCAAAAGCTTGAAACACTGTTCCGAATCAGAAAACTGTAAACACCTCAGCAAATTTTGATGCTTTATAAAGCTCAGATCAGACCTTCTTTGGAATATTGTTCTCATGTATGGAGCTCCGCCACTATGCATACCCTGAAGCTGCTAGATTCTATTCAGAAAAGAGCCTTTCTCCTGATTGGAGACGCAAATATCACTTGCAACCTTGATAGTCTGGAGCATCGAACAAAATTTGTATGTAACTTTACTGAAGTTAGCATATGCTGTTGGAGATACAACTGCCGCAACAGGTTTTCAATTTTTGGGACACACTTGCAGACCGGTTTAGGGCTGTTTAGCCACTCGTCAGTGCAAAGTAGTGTCTATCATCAACATAGGTCAATGATTTCCGATAATTGAAAATCGAATTCCTTGAACTAGGCTGTGAACAAAGTAACCAACCGCATATCCCAAATTTGCCCAATTCTGATATCTTTGTTTTTCTGATATGTAGTTTTCTGACAGGTGTTAGCTCATTAACCTAACACCTGTAAGGTGTTGAGACCGGCCTGAACAAATTGTTCTTATAGATGATTTGATTTATAGCCAGTTTTCTTTCCTTATACCAGGAATTGGTGATCAACATTTCAGTAGCGTCATTTTAAAGCCATTTGTAAAAAATACAGGGAAACCTTTTTGTATTAATAGGTAGTTACAATCTATCCACTTATAGAATCTCATACAGTATGGCATTTCATTATTAATCGTAGCAAAAATACTTATTTTTTCGGTAAGTTGTGCAGAGACTTATACATAAAATACAACCATCAGCAAAAGTAAAAAACATACAGATAGACCATGGTCAACAAACCAGAAATATAGTTTTAACAAAGTTATCTCTTTCTCTGACTGTGCAAATGTACACTCTTTGATAACTTCTTAATATTGTCAAAACTAAAGTTTAATATATTTATGGTTGCAATTCACTGAGTCAGACTATTTTGGATACTATTTTTCCATGAGGACTCCTTATCTGATTTCATGAGCCGTATAATACATTTGAAATGTCAAAACGTGATTGATTTTATAGGAAGTTTGTAGGTGAGTTAGATGGGGACGTAATTAAATGAACAAGGGTGCCAACTATAAAAATTTAACACAGGAGATTATAGAAGGTCATGAAAATATCAACAATGCTGTTTCTCATACCATGGGATATAAAAAAGACGATGTGCGTGAACCCCTAGCTTCCAGAGATGTATAGATTGTCCAGAAAGGACGACAACATTTTTAAATTCAAAATTCAAAGACATAACAAAATTTACTTCTCCCAATGCAGTTCTGAATTCAGTAGACCTAACTGACGAATGATCAAATTTGAATATAAAAAATAATATCAAACTATTATCATTCGATGTAAAAAACATGTTTCCGAACATTCCAACAGACGAATGCCTTCCCCTTGTAAAAGACATTAGTAAATGTAATACAAACCCATATATAACTAATGAACTTTGCAATCTCTTGAATACATGTCTGAAACAAATTTTTTTTCGAATATAATTATAATTTTCACGTATAAAAGTCAGGTCCCCCTATGGGGGCTCACCATTAAGTCCCATTCTAGTGGATATTTCCTTGAACACACTAGAAAATAATATCATGCTTAATAACCTCCTTTCTCAGAAACTTATTGTGTTTTGGTTTAGATACATCAATGACGTACTGGTGGGTTTTGATTGTTTAAACAGACAAATCAATTAATTAATTAATTAGTTTTCAATTCAATATTCACCGAAAAAACACCTTCACAGACTTTACGATTGCCTTCGATTCTTTGAGTCCAATCTCACATAAATTATCGGCCTTTAGGCTATCGCAATCTCTTTACCTGGAAAGAACTTCTGGGATGAACTAACAATAATTACTAGTTTCTTCAATAGAAAAGATAATATCAGATGAAACTCATAATATGCTTAAAAGTGAATTATACCCAAATATCAATACTTATATAGTATACAATACAATACAATACTTATATAGTAGAATTAATTACTCAGGTTAACTTTTAGAAAATATTCAAAATTACTTTTCAAAATACAAAAATAACAACAGCTTCCATAAGTTATAATAATTCAGGCAGAATTCTGTTCAATGCAGAACCCAAACGACATAGAATGAAAAAATTAGGTATATATAGAATAGAAGGTGGGAAATGCAGTATATATAGGCCAAACCGATAGAAATTTTTATGTAAGGCTCCGTGAACACGTTTATTTGGACAATAATCAAAACACAAGATGATTAAAGATAATCCCAAAATATTACAAACATGTTATAAAGGAAAGAAAATGAATTTGTTGGAAGCGAAAGAAATTAATAAATCAATCAAAAACCTGAAATAAATAAGTTTGACAACCCCGGTAATTTCAATAATGAATTTTCATAGTTGGGTTCATTTAATTTCATAGTTGATATAATGGGATAAAACCCGAAACTGGTCATAAAAATGAAATTAATACTGGAACCGCTGCCGTGAAATGAATCTGTTGGTTATCAAAACGCGCGTCGAGAGACCGTAATTTTTTTCTGGTGTTGGGAAAGTGTTTTCAATAGATTTAGTAGAAATTATAAAAAAGTGTTTTCATTCATTTTGTTAAAGTGATCACTACATATAATACAAAGTGCTGTGTTGCGTCATTCGCCTGTGCGAAAGTAGCGATTCACATTGGATTTCAATCGCTGGAGATTAAATCCATTTGGATAAACGTTCTCACGAAGTTTATTCCACATATATGCGGTTCTCCAAATGGAAGAGTTCTTAAACAGTGAAGTTCGAGGTGTACTGAGTTGAACCTTGAGAAATTGAGCAGCCGTGACTGTCCGTCGCGTACTTCTGATACGTACCGCTCTTGGTGGAATCAAATGTGCCAAGTCACTTGAATATTTTCCGTGAAAGTATCTATAGAAGAGGGAGAAATCCCCAACATCTGTGATATTCCAGACTATCAATGTGCTAAGTCACTTGGAACACTTTCCGTGAAAGTCTCCATATAATAGAGAAAAATCACCAACCTCTCTTTGATGAATTGAAGGGGTTATATTTTTGATATTCCAGACTATCAAGGTTGCAAGAGATGTCCGCGTCTCCAATCGGGAAGATGGCTCTTTTCTGGATGGAATCCAGTAGCTCCAGGGGCGAAGCTTTATACATGAGAACAATATTGGTGCGAGTTCTGTTTGTCTATTATTATAATTCATTTTATTATCCGTGTTATTCGTGCGGATTCGGGATGGATGTACTACCAGTGTGAGGCAAAGGAGCTATCATCGAAACAGAACAATTCACTATACACTTTCCTTCTTTTATAGGTCTACAGAAAAGTCCAAGATGACATGTCTTATCATTTGAGGATAGCTTACCCTACTAAATATCATTATGTGCTATGTTTATCAATATAATCGATTTTTTAACGAAAGAATGCTCTAATCCATATTATTATAATGAAAAAGGCAACGCAAAACATCTGCTGATTTTTTTTAATAACCAATTCCGTTTGATAATATCTTATTATTCTTGAAACAACGAAAAATGTGAGTCATTTGATGTCATCGTTAAAAACATGACCCAGGAAGAATGTGATATAAAATCCAAGTCCATATTTGAAAATATAAAGTTCAAGTTGAGCCTGTGGCAATTCTCTAGAAAATTTGTCTTTTAGTATATTTTCATAGTCCATTGAAACTTGCGATTACACAAATAGATATAAATATTCTATTATTCAATTAAATAGATAGAAATTGAAAAAAAAATAGAATTTGGCGTTTTGTACCTCATCAATAAAGGAAGTAGGGTTGGCTAAGATTTTTTCAAAATAGCAATATTACTAAATCTTGCTTATATTTAACATTCTTTGTAACTCTTCTCGTGATCCCCATGTATTTATTGTCACCCATATGGTCTGTGCAGGGATCAGAGCTTCCACATAAAAAATTAAATAAAATTGCTAATGAAAAACTTTATTGTAATCAATAAATAAATACACTTTGTTTAACGTAACGTAACATTAAACGAAAGTCATGTGAGATACAGCGGAGGCTGCAGAAAAATAGAAGGGCTAGTTCAGATTTCTCAAAATGAAAGTATATAAAACTTTGCTATATTCAATCTTTCATGCATATTTTTACAACCCATCGAACATGCAAAGTGCAAGTATTTTGGAAATCTAGTATTCAATTATCCAGAGAGGAATTGAAAAAATCAAATTTTATGTTTAGTCTTCATCTCCGAAACAGATGGGCTATTTCAGATGTTTTCTGAGATTTTCGAGATTCCTATGTATTTATTCTAATTTAACTCAACAGGTGAATGTAGATACCAAGTTTTCCACATGGAAATCATAGTGATGAGCGTAAACAATTTGTTGCCGGGCTTGGGCTGTGAACACATTTAATAAGAAAAAGAATTGAGAACATTTGATTATGATTTCATAATTTATTTTAATTTATCATATTCATCATAAATAAATAAATACACTTTGTACAATTCATTCAATAGCTTAGAAAGCGTAGTTGGTGATTCCAGAGACGTAGGTCATGTGAGAAACAGCGGGGGCTGCAGAATAAGCGACACCAAGAAGAGGTGCATGGGCGATGGGAGCAGCAGCTAAGGGGGCGGCAGCGTAGGGGACAGCAGCAGTGGCAATTCGCAATCCAGGGTTGGATACTCTCACGTCGGCTTTTCTCACACTGGAGAATGGAGTGTCGATACTTTTGGAGTAGGTGGAAACTTGTCCCAAGTTACCGAAGCTGCGGTAGATATTCGAAGATTGTGACGTGAGAGCGGGAGCGGTGTATGAGATTGGGGCGGCAGCTAGAGCTGGGGCTGCGTAAGTTACTGCTGGTGCAGGAGCGTAACCAGGGAGAAGTCCAGCGTTGGCGTAGGCCAAAGTAGCGCATAGGAATAAAATCTGAAATATGCGTTAAATTCGTCAAATTATATTCACTGATAAGGGTTTGGATAATTTTTTTCATTCCTAATGAAATTTTGGTACAGTTTATTACTAAAGACGAGTAAAAATATTCATTTGGATTGATGTTTGGAATTTATGAGTGAACCATCCTTTAAACGATTTCAATTACTACAGAAGAATTGTCAGAAATATCTGAATTTAGTTTCACATTTGAAAGAATTAATTCAAGTGTTTTTCATATCAATACGTTCTTATTCCTCAGATCATTCATCTTCTTTACTTGTCTGAAATATGTTTCTGTTCCAGTAGTTATACAATTCAAAAAAAGAAATGTGAAACCAGTGCATTTCAGTTGATGTGAAGATATCATATTGAGGTACGTATCGGTAAGAGTTTTTTTGATAGTTTTTATCTGAAAAAACCTGTACATGATACACTAATAATGTAATAATAATGATAAAAAGTTTTTATTTGAATATTGGTCAATCATCCTATTGTTCTTTTGAAGTTTTTTTATATTTCAACAACAATATTATATTGCATTTTCAAAAATTGTCCTAGCTTTCTGAAAAAAGTAAACATTGAATCTATCGATCAAAACTTTTTGTGAAAATGTGAAGATCTCACAAAATGTTTTTACAGATATCAATTGAAAGGAAAACTCCATCCGAAACAACTACTTTCCAATAGAAACAATAAGTCATTCAGAATTTTATCTCCCATTTCGTACAACAAATATTCTTCATGAACCTTGCATAAATTATAGAATATTTCACAACGTGATATTTAAAAGAGTATCGCTACAAAGTTTCACTTAAAGGAATAACATTAATGCTCCTAATGTACATCAGAATTTGGGGTGAAAACGCTAGTTTTTAACTCAATAGTAAATCAATATACCAAACTCACCAAAATGTCTGTTCAATAATCATTTACGGAGTCTGGCTATTACCATGTAAAATATGAAAGTATCTCATGTAACGATTTAGAATATTTTTTGTAAAAAGCTAATATTTAAGTGAGTTACTTTCAGGTCCATTTCGAGAAAAACTTCATATTATATAATCTAAAGGTTTGAAAATTTCAGCAGAGAAAAATGAGAGGCCCCCGCTTTTTCTGAAAGTAAAAATAATTTTTGAATTATTCTCTACTTTAGGAAAAATGTTTCTTTGGCGTTCGCTTTTCGTGAAAAACTGTACTTAGGTATTATTGAGGATTGAAAACTTATCAACTGGGTATTTATCAAATTTTCTTATGTGAACATGGTAATATTCTATTTGTGTAGTTGCAATTATTGGACTATATGGGCTTGTTGATGGATTAATGAACAATTTCGAATATTCCTAGGGGTTTCCGCAAAAAAAGTTTTAAACTAGACAAAATTTTTGCAGCGTATTTTAAGAGTATCCGAAATTCAAGTAGTTGTTTTGAATTGAGTTGGTAAATTCTTCCTATTGTTCACACAAAAAGTTCGGAAAATTGATAATCTCACATATACTTGTTTGACTTTTTATTATATTCAACGGGTTTGGGTCCTTCAATCCTTTATATGA
>WOGP01003701.1:0-14847 GCA_015342065.1 Leptinotarsa undecemlineata
GACTAGAGACCAATTTTCTTCTCCTGAGGATGCTAACTTTGTTGGCGAAACGCGCGTCGAGTGCAAAAATATTAGTTTGGTGTTTGGGTAATTGATTAAAGAAGTTATTCAGCTTTCACACCAAAGGTTCCAATCCCATAGTTATTTATCAACGATGTTCCAATAGACATATTAAAACCAAAATTGAAAACTCACTTACAATGCTCTGCCTATTGTATGTCTGAATTTCAATTTCCTCAATGCTAATTAATATACTCTCTGAATTGACGAAATCCAGTACAACAAACTTGTAAGTGTATTTTATGAATTAAGAAATATAGATATTATTGTTTATGAACGTTTTTTAGTATTTTATTTTGAAATCCAATATTTATATTTTATTCATAGTTATTGTTTGATATTCATTTAGATTTGGGGTTAGTTATAGTCAATTACTTACTTACTTAGTACAATTACAAACTTATCGTGAAAATTGCTTAATTATTATCATGGAAAGTGTTATTTCATCGAGTAAACAGGTCATTGTATTCATACTTGTCAAAACACTGTCGTGTAATAATTGATAATAAAACTACATAAATATATTAAATATTTTGTTCAAAAATTCATAGCGTTGGTTGGCTACACCCATCTGAATCACCCAGTAGGAGAGAAAATAATTTCAAAAGATAGTCTTGATCGTTATCTGTAGGAAAAGAAATTGAACAGTTGTTAACTCACCCTGTATAATATTTTTCTCAACTTCTTTCGACTCCAAAAATCCGCATTTCAATTTTTTTAATAATCCATCTCAAATCAATATCTTGTGAAAAATTCGTCAAATTAAAACGCTCTTAACCATACGACTATAGCACATGGGCCACTTTTTCTTTAGCAATGATATATTAATGACCATTCATCAATTTTTGAACCTTAGCAAGAGTTTGTTCATTAAATCGTTAGAAAAAAAATATTAGGATAATAAATTTGCAGATATATATTACATGCATGCTTTTTGAGGGTAAAACACTGGAATCCAGGCAATTGTATGAAGGGCGTTTCCCAAATAGAAATATTAAGGATCCATAAAACGTACATTTGAAGAAGAATTGTAAAATTCTCCATGACTTTAATTTATGCCTACCACATGCATGCACTTTTGCCAGATGTCTTAAAAAAATGATGAAAATCTATTATTTGAAATTTTATTCACTCATGAAGTCATTTTTTTACAGAAGAGCCAACAAAAACTTTCGCAGTAATCGTTTTTAGCTAAAGAAAACCCATATGCATGAAATTTTGTAATCCTGTCACTAGGAACAGTTTTCATCAACATGTGGCTGGAATATGGGGTATTACTTGTTGAACCCTTTTCTCTTGAGAGGGCATAATTACGGGCAGTGTCTTAAGGAATAATTGACAGTCTTAATGGAAAATGTTTCCATTAGTGGGTAGTTTCGATTATTCCCTGTGAGATGATCTTAAAACAATTGTTTTTAGCATACTAATACACAATGAAGAACAGTTGTGAAATCTCATCATGGTTTCTTGTTAAACTCTTAGAAACAAAGGCTTTGGCTTTCTACGTGTCAATCTCTTCATATGAAAAAATGTCGGAAACTTCTGATGGTAGTGTCCCAAGTAAGTGAAATTTCATAAGGTAACTGTTCCATATATTTTATTGTGTAGCTTTCTTATGAATGATATCTGACAAATGACAAATATGTGGAGTACAAACTGAATGGGAAAAAGTTATTTTCTTATGTTCAAATGAAAGTTGTTTCGAAAATACCTTTTCTTTTGTGTAATTTAATGCTCATATGAAGAGCTTTTTTTCCTATTTGTGCCTGATCTACATATATTTGTAAAAAGTTAATTTCAAAATTGATTACTTTCTTCCTTCCTTTGGAAGTATCCCACATTTTTTGTAAAAAGAATCGGAAGTAGAAAACAACATTTCTTTCCCAAAAACTAATCTCTCTTGAAAATTTACCCCCTCTTTACTGAAAACAGTCCGAGCATTTTTCACAGAGTACGTAAGTGTATAGGAAAAAGAAACAAAAACATGCATATTTGTAGCAGGTGAACCTTTTCAACATCAGATACAAATCATTTTGTGCGTTCAAGTCAATTTTGTGCTAGTATTCTAAAATGCATTTGTAACTTATCACACATATTTTTTCAAAAGTTAAGGACATATTTCAAAAGGGGTATGAAGTTTTTCCTCAAATTGAACCAAAAAATTACTTTCTTATTAGATAGATAACTAGATAACACCTTATTTCCAACAGGGGTACACCCAGTTACAAAAAATTTTAAGGAAAATATTGAAAATATAAAAATTTTTAATATAAAAGTATAAGAAAAAGATGTGAAAGATTCTATTTGGCATACAGTCCTTAATGAAGTTTGAGTTTCTTTACTTGAATATTAACATATTAATAAGAAACAACATGTATAAGTTGTTTATTAGAGAAATGAGCAAATCCATGAACATTTCACCAGAAATAACTCAACTACATCAACCTTATAGTACACTGACAGTATCAAAGAATCACCCCATGTGCATTGGGATTAAGCTTAGTGAGGACATTAAATCCTCAAATGTCAATATCTTCAAAAGACTACTAAAGATTTTTCTATTGCAAAAAGCATACTACTCTGTGGATGAGTTTCTCCTTGAATCTTAATTTGATTGTAGCTTATTAACTTTTTTATGTGTGTTATGTTTTATATTAATTTTTTTATCTTTTTTATGTTTGTTTGACCTGTTGAATCAGCCAGAATTTTATGATGATGTTATGTTTTTTCTTGTCTGTGATTGTGAAGAAAAACTGTTTGATTGATTAATGGAGTTGAATTTTTCCTGTTAGTTATATGTTCTGCTTTTGATGCAGAAATCAAAAGTGAATGCTATTTGATAAAAGAATAAGTTGATTTTCCATCACTACTTGAAGTGGTTAGGGTATTCATTTGTTTCCTACTCACATTCGTTACCCAGAATGAGAATATAAGAAACAAATGTTGGATAGTGACAAATAATTTATTATTTATTTATTACAGTCAATTGTTTATTAGTCTAAAATATACATGATTTCTTAAATTTTTTCAAGAATAACTCACAAACAATATCAAATAAAAAAGAAACCGCACCAATATTGTACCAATATTTAAACGGTTTAAATAAATACAAGACAAAATGATTAATCTGGAAAAAAGCAATTACTTTCGATGAAACAAAACTTTGTGAATAGTACCGATATCTGGTACCAACTTATTAGTAGGTGGACACGGTGATACAGCTGGCAATTTCCTAGATGTGAAATTTCTGAAAACAAAAAATAAAACGATTGTAAGACAACTTACATAGTTTTCTATTTGTTTGTTTTCAATGCAGTCCAATACGATTTTGCATAAACCTAAAACAAAATAGTACTTCACCTATACAATTCCAGTTCCTTCAACTGTTTCTATAAAGAAAAACAAATTTTGCATATCCAGAAAAAAAATCAGATATTACAATGATATGGAAATATGATGGTCAATGGCAAGAATTTTATCTTAATGATGTTAAAATTGTACTTTTAATTTATTGTACAGGAAACTATTAACACAATAAATTGAAGACACTAAAAGTTAATTAAAAAATTTAATATGGCAATAGTAAAAGAAGAACAAACCTAAGAATTATTGAAAAGATTCTGCTAGTGTATAATAAAAACTTTTCAACACATAGGCTTTCAGTGTTTTTCTAAATTATGCAGTTGCTTTGAAGACTTCACATATTCAAGAATATTATTATAAATTTTTGGACCGATGTGTTCTTGCCCAGAATGAGTAACTTGCATTTTCATAACTGGTACATGAAACTGATTTTTGATTCTCCTATCGTGATCGTGAATACTTTTATTGAATGTAAAATTTGACTTATTTTCAAACACATATACAAACATTTTAAATATATAGACTGATGTAAGAGTTGAAAATATTATATTTTTTAAAGTACTGTCTACAAGAATCTCTTTGGGAAATACTTGCTATGCATTGTACGATGAATACATTTTGTGCTGAAGTTGACCTCCCCAAAAACATACACCGAAACTAATACTAGAGTCTTCATGAACATTAAGATTGATATGGGGCTTCTGTGCTGAACAGCCACTATACTGCGACCTTTGCATGTCTATTGTGTGTCTACATGAGCATAGTAAATTCTCAATAACTGAGCTCTAGTCAATACCGATTTTAAATTAATGAAAAGAAACTTCAGGGAAATAAGTTTAGACATCAGATGTTGGCAATGACTATTCTAATTCAAGAATTCATTCAAATAAATACCTGAAGACTTAACACTACTACAATCACTTTTTGAAGACATATTATTTGCATTGAACTGAAGATTTTCAATTTTTAAATTTTTCTGGTGACTGAATGTGCTGAAAAATAAATCGTGCCCATTAAAAAAACTGGATACTTGAATTAATGCTCTTGAACACTTATTTAATAAAATTGTAGTACTAGGAGCAGAAAAAATAAATGAAACTGAGCTGTGTAACTAATGTCTTCAATAATAGAGTCAATGCTGTTTACATAGATAATGAACAAAACAGGTGTGGTACACCTATTATATTTCTACGTTCAACGTTAATGAAGGTCATTTGTAATGACACAAATTGATCCCGTTTCTGGAGAAATTAATTTATCATACTAAGTGAAACAGCTCTTATACCATAATTCCAATTTTGAAGCCAGTTTTTCATGATTGACAAAGTCAAATGCACAGCCCAAGACACACAGGAGTCAGACAGTCACCTGCATCAATATGTGTGATTATTTGATTTATTAATGAAATCTCAGAATGTTTGAATGAGGAACTATCAAATATAAACGAGTGGTTATGTGACAACGGCCTTAAGTTAAATCTTGATAAAACAAAATGCACGTTAATAGGTAGCAAATATCGTTTAAGACAACTGCAAGATGAACATCTGTCACTGAATCTTCATATTCATAATGTCATCATTGAAAAGGTAACAACTTTTAAATATCTGGGGGTGGTATTAGGTCAAGAATTGAACCTTAATGCGCACTGTAGTTATATTCAGAGGAAAATAGCCACGAAAATTCATCTTATATATAGATTGAAAAATAAAATAAGTGAATATGCAAAATTAACAATTTATAAATCAATAATAGCATCCCACTTTGACTATTGCGGTACATTACTCTATTTTGTGAGCAATGAAAATCTAAACAGACTACAGAGGCTTCAAAACAGATCCATGAGGGCAATATCAAGTTGTAATAAACGCACATCTGTGGAATACATGTTGGAAACATTGTCTCTTATGTCTGCTAAACAATGGAAAACACTGAATATGCTAATATTTATATTTAAAATTAAACACAATATATTGCCAAATTATCTGAGTGATCAGTTAACCTACACAAGTAGTATTCATAAACACTCCACTAAAAATAGAATAGGAAATGTTTATATCAACAGAGAACATATAGGTTGTGACTCGTTGTATAGTTTTGGCCTGATTACATTTAATAATTTGCCAAGTCATATAACTGATGGATCACCTAAAAGCAAGGTTATCATGAAATGTCTCTTTTTATGATTAGCTATTTAAAGTATATACAGAATCATATATTGTCTCTATAATTACTACCTGTCTACTATATATGTGAATTAAGATGCATATTTTAAAAAAAAATTATAAAATTTTTTTTGTCGGGGATGTCAACGGCATCGACTGCTATTAGCCTAGTGTTCTGGGTAGGCAATATTGATAGCTATCTGGGCCATCTAGGGAGCATCATGACTTTTCGCAGTCTGTCAGCCATGGTAATATTGCAGAATCATTTCATCTTCAAATAAATCAATTATCTTGATAAAAATATCTGGTTGAGGTTGAGATCAAAACACGGCCTTTCAATTGTGCCATTTTACCGCTATAATTAATACTATAATATGTAAAATCGTTAGAAAAAAAAGGAGGGGGTTATCATATTTTTATTACTCTCAATAGATAAATATTTATTTTTCTGATTGATTCGGCCATTACTTGATGTATATCCATAGTAATTTCAAAAACTACAAATCACTTGACAAAGCTACTGTGCTAATGAAACATGTGATATACTTTTCAAATAAAGCTTGTGAAGATCAAATGGTGAGGTGTAGTTTTTGAAAATGAATATTTATTGTTGAACCTAATGGAATGAAAATTAATTTATGAATTAGAAAGATTGGCAATACGATTTTTGCTTGTAAATTATTGTATTGCATATTTGAACGTGATTTTTAAATTTTATCAACTTTTTTCAATAACAATTATTACATAAACCTCATGCTTTATTTGAATCAGTTGCAGATGATCTATCGATCTTGGTATCCAAAGAATCTTATGATGCAAATGAACAAGCTGATATTGATTTGATGCATAAAATTGCAAAATGGTTTTCAAACAATATGCTGTAAATCAACCCAGCGAAAACTGAAGTTCTTATCTTCCATACAAGACAAAAACAAATTGAAAATATGAACCTGACCTTAAACAACACTAACGTGAACTGTAATACCTGTGTTAAGTTCTTAGGTCTGAATATTAATGATGAACTAGTATGGGGACAATCACCTGCTGCCAATGTCTCTTCATTTCACAGAAAAAGTGCATTCGTGCCATGTTTCTCAAACCCCAAACAGAATCTAGTAGACCTCTCTTTAGAAAACTACAAAAATTACTCCTTATTTGTCTTCAAATATTAGAAACTGCTTGTTACATTTACAAAGATAGAAATACTTTGCTCTGTTGTAATGACATTCACGGTTGTTCCACCAGGAATCAGCATTTGCTGAATACTCCTCAAAACAGATTGAACCTAGCGCAAAATGGTCCTCAGCATCGGATTTCGAATTTTTAATAAAATTCCCCAAAACATCACAGATGAACCTACCTATTTTAAATTCAAGAAGTCACTGAAAAAAGTACTAATTGAGAGAGAACTTTTGGAAGAATTATTTAGTATATAAATCACTGATAGTATATTCTGTTGTACTCGGTGTGTAATTACATATTTTACCCTGATATTTAAATTACTCTGTCTGTACTTGTACTTTTCATTTTAACATTTAACTTTTTACTCTGTAATTTTGCTTTTTGTCTCTATAATCGAAATGTTTGACATGTCTTATACCACTTGTGGTCTTCAGATTAATACATTTCATTGATTGATGGAATTTGGATTAAGTCTATTTTGGTTCTATGTCAACTTCATCCCACCCTTCCTAAGCTTAATAACACCTTTCAATTAAGATTCACTTATTCCAGTAGCTTCACTTAAAAGCTAGTAAATGTGCAGCATCGAACCAAGAGGTTCTTTTTTTTTAATAAAATAATCGAGAATATTTAAAATAAATCCACATAAAACCTGTACTTTTTATTATTCACAGTTTAGAATATAACCCATTTTGACAGGTATCTATAGAGGTGAACGCAACATATCGCAACTTAACCTAAGTTTTATGGCTTAGAACAGTATCCTTGACAAATTTAGAGTGGAGTACTTGTGGAACTGCTAGAAACAAACAATAAGTACTCTCTTGGCATTATTAAGTCAATGAAGAGGCAGCAAACTAAAAACTCAATACCCTCAAGAGGATTAAAATTATGCTGGTAAGCATAATAGACCTGAATCTGCTCAAATATTGGGGTTCAGAAAAACAGAATTGGTATACTGGAAGGCAATTTTTTAAATAGTCAGAATTAGTTATCTAGAGGAAAGTAAAGTCATTGTTGAACAATCATTATAGTAATCCAATGAAAATTGTCAGACTTTTCTAGAGAATAGATTCCTACCATTTGAAAACATTATGCTACTTTGATGCCTACCTGAAAACTTTCTAGCAGACCTTGTCAAAGAGTTTAATCAATCTGTTATATGAACTGTTATATGAACTGTTATATGAACAGTGCAGAGAATTTTCAAGAAACTCAAATGAATGGCAAGGAATCCAGAGATAACACTAGCTTTTTGTCAAAGACATATCAAATTACTGTCAACAGAATGTGAATGCTTTGCACAATTTTGAATACACTGACCTGTTACTTGACAAACATCTATTTTCACACTATTAACTTTGTTCAATAATTCAATAAAGTTCAGAATTAATTGAAGTTAATCATGAAGACATTTCTGTAATGACTTATAGTCTCATGTATGTAATGCACTAATAGAAAAACAACAGTATTACTGGTTAAAAGATGATCTTTGAATACATCCAAGAAGTCCAAGATATGTTTTAGTATTGATATATGGTGTGGAATAATTGATTCAAGAATTATTGCTCCATTTCTTATGATGGCTCTCGGATTTCACATATCTTTCAAAAAAAAAAGAAGTACAGAAAAAATATATTTCTCGTTGAAATCAAATAATATTTTTTAGATCAATTATTCCCACCCAATCATTGATTTTTTTCTTGCTTATGATAATTAAAAATTTTTACAATATAGTCTTTGTTTCCAATACACGTTTCACTACATGGTAGTTTTCTCAGTTGAACTGAGTGTGAATAGTGTCATTGATGTTCACAAACATCAGTCAGCTTATTCAAAAAATTTCCTTGAGATATTGAGTGATTTATCTCATGCCAAAACCGCTCACCGTCTATACTTTAAACATTGAAATTTATCTAGAATGTCAATTTATTGAAAAACATAATACTCAGATATGTTTAGTAGTTGTTGTTGCATTTTGTGAAAGTCAATAAAATCATAATTCAAAAATTCTTGATTTAATTTTATTTGAAAAGGGTGATTTTTTTTTCAAGTTTGCAGTAGAGATACATCAAGTTCACAAATAATTCATCTACTTTTGGGTCAACGAAAGAATGTGCATACATCATCAATTTGTGCATCTAATATGAGTCACAAACTGCCACAAAGTAATGAAATCAAAACAATATGACTCATGTTCCATACCTTTTAATGTAGTGTTTAATAAAGAGTTTTTAAATTCACTCATAATGAAAACCACAATTTACGATTTTGGAATAATTTCATAATAAAATTTTTCACCAATTTATTAATTATCATGTAAAAACATTTATATTTTTCCACATCGATATCTGGCAATTTAAATTTTCCCGCATACGGACATTAGACAGCCATTTCTAATTTGAGTAAAAAATATATAACTATGATGTAAAATTTACTTACTGTGCAATATGGTTGTAGAAACAACTATATGTGTTAAAAAAATCTGTTAAAATCTGTTTTTCCGTTAACCAACTGTCACCCCCCTAAGATCGACAACTCTCAAAAGTCGAAACTTGTGCGGACTAAGGACCAACGAGATCTTACCTATCAAAGAGTGATTCCTAATACAGGTTGGACGATAGGAAGTGAAAATCGATATTATGGCCTTGCCGTTCAAACCACCGGTTCACACAGGGGTTGATTGAGTGAATGAAGCAAATCACGCACCTTTAACTGTTTTGTCTTTCTATTTGACTTTTAGGAGAAAATAATCTGTTATAATCTGTTTTTCCGTTAACCAGCTCTCACTTTCCCATGATTGACAACCCTCAGTGTCAAAACTAAGCATCAATGTTCGATTCATAGCATGAGATATATGAAACCAATTGATATAGAATTAATTGCTAGGACTTAATTCAGGTAAATGTGTTTTGATCATTCCCAGTTACTCAATACCTTTGAATGTTGTATATACTCCCTAGCTTTGAACCTAGTTAAGGAAGTTGAAGATCTCGATATTGTGTTTAATGAGAAACACATTCAAAACTCATATTAATAGTATTATATTCAAATCACTATATCTCTTAGGATCACTATATCTCTTATTATCTAGGATCACTTAGGACTTCTTTGTTGATAGAATCAGAATTTTTTTATGTATAGTGTTACTTCTTTTAAAATTGATTGCTTTTTTCCTTGGGAAGATTCCCACATTTTTTATATCAAGATGGAGTAGTAGAAAGCCAAAAACTTTCCACAAAAAATTAGTCACTCCTAAAAATATATCCCTTTCAATTCAAAAATGAAAATTTTGTATTGTGCACTGATAAGATCGAACCTAGAATATGCCTCTTTTGTTATTTGGTGTATAAAACGTTATTAGGAAGAGTCCAGAAAAAATCTTGATGACTGCTGCTTACAAAATGGGTTATCAAGTGGGATATTACCACTACAGTGACATCTGTTCAATCCCCATTTGAAAACTTTGGAAAAGCGACTCCAGACAGACTTATTGTTTTTACTTGAGTTGTTAGCAGGCCACTATTATTGTCCAGAACATCTGAACATTTTAGAGATAAAGGAAAACAAGGGTAGATAATACTACCTTTCTTGTAGACAAATTCAAGAACGGATTCAATAGTCCAATGTCAAGGATTTTAAGGCAGGCTTATGAGTCAGGACTAATTTTTTTACAAGCTCTATGGAGACATTCAGAAGATCCGTAATTAAGTATGTTTTCACCGTTTAGTTCTCTAACATGTTCATTGATATTTTATTTTTACATATTATTAGGATAATAGTTTTACATTGCTTCTATACCGAATGGTTTTTAAAACTAGTAAAAATTTTGTTTTTTAATAAAAGCATATACTTTATCGTATATTTTGTTGATGACGCATGTGCATTCTTGAGTCGTCCCTTCTTTAAAGTAGTAGACATGTAACTGAAAATTATAATGGGAATGTTCAGAATTAACCTTTAAATATAAATATGTGTTCATTAATTAGAAATTAGACCAGTTGTGGAACAAAATTCAAATTTCCCTCCTATCCCTAATAATATAGTTCAAATAAAAGTTCAGGTGTCAATTGACATTCTGTCTTATTGCTTAAACATTTATTAGAAAACATTATCAAACATATATGTATACCAAACTTATCGACATGAAAAGTAATATTTCTGCAAAATAACAAAGCAATAACCTCTACACTCACGTCAGGAATATACTTACGACTCTGACTTCGTAATAGGAGGAGCGGTGGGATAATTCAGAGGTCTTTTGTTAACTAGAAGACATTTCATAGGCTGTCCATCAAGCTGCCGATTGTGATAAGTATCAACCGCTTTCTGGGCATCTTTCAGATTTTTATAAATTACTTCCGCTACTCCAGGACGAACCAGTTTAGCTGCTAGAAGTTGTCCTATGTCTTCGAATAGTTCCTGTAATGGAAAAATAAATGAATAGTTATGTTGTTTATTTATTATTCATTTAGACATAGTACATGCCATAAATAGGTCCAATTATATGAGTATATAACAAAGTAAAATTAATAATATTTGGGAAACATTTTGATTTTCTACGTCTCAATAAAAAATATGAGAAACTTCCCAAGGTAGGAAGAAATCAATTAAGTCCAAAATAAACTCTCAATATACAAGTTTATTGTTTTGAAAAATAACTTGATCACAAACAGTTTTATAACTCGACTATGTATTATTACAATATATGTAAAAATAAAAATATTTGGAGACTATACCTAAAGAACAAATAAACATTTCAAAAACTTTTTATACGACAACTGTATGTTACACTGTAAATAAAATAGAGTTAAAAATATAGAGGAAGAGAAAAGGAAAAGCATTGTAAATAAGTATAAATAAAAATTGTTATGGTAGAAAATATGGTCAATCTATTAAGGTGTGGTAAGGTAAACCTTGTCAACAGAGTGTTTTTTTAATTTTTTCCTCAAAATCTCATAAATTTCAGCTAGTGTTATAGACCAAAACAGTTGAATGAATATTTTCAAACCGTGGATCACAGAACTTTTTATCAGAGACAAGTTCAATTTTGGGATTCTAAGCTGATCAGCCCGTCGTGTACTTAGACCAATTTTTGTAAACTAAAGTATTATTTACAGAACAAATATTTTTCTTGAATAGTGGCCTGCAGAAATTTGATTTGGAAATATATCTAAATTGCCTTTTATTTTATTATCAAAATAGCATTAAATAACTGGGTCTTGCATGCACCCCAGACACTATGCTGTACCTTAAATTTGATTCTATTAATGTATGCATACCCTTTAAATTTCCATTAATTTGCAAACTTATATCAGTTGCACAAATTGATAACACATGAGAGTAGTTGTTTCAAAAGTTCTTTTTCTTTATCTTTGTCTTTCTGAAAAGTTTATTTTAAACATTCTTCCTTCCTTGGGAAGTTTCCCACATTTTTTGTATGAAGACAAGTAGAAAGCCTAAAACCCTTCATCCCGAAACCTATTCCATTAGTTAAAGAGTGTTTACAGTTGAGAAGACGAAATAATACACATATGTCATCAATATAATATGCAATAAAACACTTTCATATAGCATTATTTTTTTCTTCAAGTGGAGGCGGAAGACAAAACAGTTAACATTTGTGTTTGAGTTCTTGTTTGAATGATTACTCAGAACATTGGAATGAGATAGCTATACAAAATAAAGTCGTCGGCAATGTCTCACATTTTCAAACCAATTAATGACATATACTATTATTCAACAGTTTTCATTGTTCACATGTTGTTCATTGAAAAGTTTTTATGAAATTCTTTTGTATTACACAAATAATTGTTTTCACTACTTATCAAAAGTGAGCATTTCATATTTTACAGTAGGTGAAGTTTATATTGTAATATGTGGAATATAAAATATGTTTATACAGAATAATAAATAAAATCCTGACTTATATCAGATGCACAAATTGATCACTCATGGGTATTTCTGTGTCATAACTTATATCAACACAGAGCTTCTACACATTAAAAAGATGGGACTATGAAAATGATGTGAATTCAGCACTTCCAAGAGGAGCACTAGAGAAAGAGCTTTTGCAAAGACTGATTATTGCATCGATGGAAAAATGGTTTACACTTTATTTAAAAAACCCAAGAAAAGGTACTGAAATGGAAATTTACTCTCAAGACCAATTGAGACGAAAATATGGAGTACCTCAAGGAAGTGTATTGTATGTTTTTATAACTAAGGAACACAAATATGAGCAATAAATACTCGTGCTATGTAATCATAGGTTTAGGGAGAAATTTTCCTTGAAAATATCCTGATTTTACATTTTTCAGTATTAAGAGATAATTTATTAATTGATTCTCATAATGTTTGAAGTATCCCAACACCCAACCTGAAGAATTTATGACTTCCCTATGATTTTCATATAACATCATCAAACCGAACTGACTTTGAATTATAAAAATTGCATACATCTTAGTAAATAACAAGAGAAGTAACGGCTCCAGATGATATGGGGAATACCTGAAATTTTGTACACAATGAATAGTTCCATATCACTGAGATATGAGTTCAATAACAGTTGACAATTCACAGAAATACATAATTCATTTAATTACTATGTCTTACAGTACATCTATTTGATCAATTTGTTTACCAGCATGCTGGTATTCTGATGAAGCTACAAGATTAGTTTGAACAAAATGATATTACATTTTGAAGAAACTGATATAATGGCCATGTACCAATATTTTTTCAAGTATTGAGAAAATATTTTTAAAATATTGAGAAATATGTTCGTTTCTGAATTGAGATTATACAAAGATAAAAGGAAATTTCAGACACAAAATAAAGTTTTTCAACATACCTTTATGTCATCCTGAGTAACACTTTGTTGCAAATTTGACACAACAATCCTGTGTCCTGCAGGAACAACTACTTTTGTTTGTGAGAAGATACCGTGAGATTCAGGAGAGCTTGGTGAGTTATCTAACCTAGAATGTACATTCGATACCCGGGAAGTCCCTTGAAGTTTCATTGTAGACCTTACAGGCGCCAATGGCATTTCTTCTTCTTCTATTTCGTCCACATCTACGTAACCAGATGGTACCAACCTTTGAGTCCTGAAATAGTTATTAGTCATAAAATATCATATTTTGGAGAGAATATGGTTATAAAAGTTATTTTGTGCATATTTTTGAAGTATATTTCATCAGTCTTAAGGTTATCTTCTTAAGAGGTGCTTTCATCTCCATTATCCCAATGGCTTTCAACATCAGAGCTGAAAGCACCTCAGGAGAATCCATCCTTGTGTGCTAGCAAAAAGTCAGTAAAAATTCTCTGAAATGACAAAAGACACTTCTACAAGACCTACTTCTTGCCTTAATTAAAAATAATGCAAAGTTTCAACAAAATAATAATGAATATTACTAAAAGAATTAGATTATTGATAT
Organism: Leptinotarsa undecemlineata; assembly: GCA_015342065.1. Classification (NCBI taxonomy): domain Eukaryota; kingdom Metazoa; phylum Arthropoda; class Insecta; order Coleoptera; family Chrysomelidae; genus Leptinotarsa; species Leptinotarsa undecemlineata. The sequence continues at coordinate 14,207 of WOGP01003701.1, forward strand.
GAAGGACCATGAACCTATTAAATCTATATTACTACCTAATATATCCCTAAGGGATTTATGAAGATTGCAAATTTATTATTGTACTTATAGGACGAAACTGCAGTAACGTTAGTTAATACAAGTGGTAAAAAAATATAGTTTAATTTCTCACTTTCCTAAAGATCTAAATCATACTAATATCTATGTACATCAAATTATAAAAGGTTGAACGCCAACTACTCCGATCGGATAAATGGGCATCAATCCGCGATACCACTCACTCCGATCGGAGTATTGTGTATACCTAACTTCCGAATCAGAAAGTGATTCAGATGCTCATGGTGATGACCAGTCGTTAGGAAATATTCCAGATTCGGTTGTGAATACCAATTCAGCTTCCACTAATGCACAAAAAAAAATCAAGTGGCCAAAAAAAAAACAATGAAAAGAGCGATTTCAGGCAGAGGCACACATTTAGATTTTTTCAGGCTTAAAATTGACGACACAGATTGCAAAAAAACAAATAAAACATACTGGTATCCGAGAGTACCTCAAACGGGTCATTTTGGCTATTTATTCAATAAGGGTCACATTCTGAAAATAAACAACTTTTCCACAATTTAAAATACTCTCTACCTCCTACTGTTTATGCATAGACTAGA
>WOGP01003702.1:0-14846 GCA_015342065.1 Leptinotarsa undecemlineata
CACTCACAGAACGACCTTATTCCAAAAAAGTTTCCTTTATCTCGGCCCGAAATTCTTCAATAAGCTGGACGACTCAACGTTGAAAAGCTTCAAGTATAGATTGAAAAAAATTGCTACTCACTTGATGACTTATATGCATTTTCCCACGAATGTATATAAAATATGTATGTGTGTGTATATAAGTGAAAACATTCTCTTCATTTATGAGGAACTAATGTGTATTGTTCAACTTTTTATATATTTATTACGTACTAGAAGGGAGTCTGCCCGTTTCTTTTTAAATGCGATTTTTTGACGTTTTTCTAGTTTTTTATAAAATGATGTAAAAAATAATTTTATACTTTCAAACATATACTGTGTAATAGTCTAGTGTGAGAACGCTCTCTTTATTTACGACTTATTTCTCTGACGTATTTCTTGTTATTGTATGAAGATATTGTAAAATATAATTTTATACTTTTAAACAAGAAAAATAAATACTACTACTACTACTACTAATGCCTGGGTTATCGTGGCATTGATATGAGCCTGGTTAATTTTACCCCAATATGAAATCATCTAGATCCTCATTGATATATGCAACCTCCTGCTGTTGGTGAAGATGTGCATCCTTAGTTGATGTCCAGGAATCCAAATGAAATGACGAGAGAAATGTGTTTTCTTCAGCAAAGCAATATATTGGATTTTTTTTTAATAAGACTTTGATATTCAATAAAGAGAGAGATGAAGGGCAATATGGATCCCTGGGGTACACCAGCGTTGATAATGAAAGTATTCGAGATATATTCATCAATAGCCACTTGAAGGAAACGTTCTTTCAGGAAGCTGAAAAGCCGTACACAAAAATGGTCCGACAAGCCATAGCATCGAAGCTTGATCAAGAAACCTTCATGACACACGTTCGAAGGCCTTAGAAATATCAAGTGCAACAGCTCTTGATTGTCTATGTTTCTCGATTGCGTTATTCCAAATATGGGTGACATACGACAGATGGTCGTCTGTTGTTTACGAAAGCCATAATGACGATCTCAAAAAATGTAAAAGACTTTCTAGTATTCATTAAAATGAAGGTTTACCGCTTTCTGTATGATTTTAAATATCACTGATACCAAAGCGAATAGGCTGAACACAAGCAATATTCCAAAAAGAAGGAAAAACCCCCGTCTGCAAAATACTACTGTGAGTTCATTGGCGCACTTTTTAGATACGATGACGGGTAATCCATCGAAACCAGAAGCCTTATTAATAGTGAGATGATTCAAAATTCGCCTGAGTAGACGCTGTCGAAAAGCAATTTTTGGCTTTGTGTAATCTCGTTTGGGAATAGGGGGGTGTGTGTCTTCCCCAGAAAATCGACTGTGGAGTGGGACGCAAATTTTTCAGCTAGTAGATTTTCTTTTCTGCGACTGTTATTGCAATTGAACCATCTGCTTGTGTTGGTGGTGGAATTATGGATTTTGTAAAGTTTGGATTAAGAGCTGTATCACATATATCACAGATTATTCGTTCCTCACGTGATGAATGGAAATCGTGCGATAATTTGAGATTTCCAATACATAGTTTACTGAGACCTGTTGTTTTTTAGTTTTTGCAAAATGTATCGTGGATTTCACTGATGGCTTCATTTCGGTAAGTAGCAATTTTGTAACCATTCCTTCTAGCACTCCTATAGCCATAGTCCTATGGTTTAGGTATATTTCCGTGAAATGTGTTTATTCTTCTGTTCATTCCTTCTAGCACTCGTCTATAGTCCTATGGTTTAGGTATCTTTCCGTATCTAACGGAGTTGTTTCAGCAATTATCCTTGACCTATGATCGTCTTTCGCTTCTTTGGCTGCAAAATCTGTTTCATCATTACCAGTGATTCCTATATGGAATGGTGGATTTTCTTAATCAAATTGAAAAAATAAAATTTTTATATGTGGAATGTGTTTATTCTCTGACACTTTTTGATGATAATATATATGTGTGATTTTAAGTTCAATTTTTGATCGAAGACCATTCCAAGAAATTCTATTTCGTCCACCTATTTGCCATAGAGTTGTATAGTTGGTCGGTCTCTGATGTGTGTTTTTGAAATGAGTAAACCTTGTTTTTTCAGAAGAGAAAGTGAGTACTTTTGATTCAGACCAGAGCTCTATCTGTCGTAGGTAATGCTGGAGTATGGTCCTCATCGTTTCAAAATTTTTCCTTTCGATAAATAGAAGTATATCATCAGTGTAAAGTCGTGTTTTGACTGATGGTTCGACATGTCCCATTATCTTGTTGATTGCCGTTAGAAATAATGTCACGCTAATAATGGAACTTTGTGATGTACCGTTTTCTTCTGTTTTCGAGGTATCGAAGTATCACCAGCACATCTCGTTATACTGCCAGGTTATGATAAATTATAGAGGTTATTGATATAGATATGACATGATTATTATATCGATATCACCATTTATCTGTACTCGTAGGTATGGTAGACTGTGATATCTCCCCCGAAGAATGTTGAACGATATTCATAGTTGATGTATGTGTGAAACGCAAAAAAAACTATGATAGACACCTCCATAAATAGAGAAACCTGTATTTCATAACTCCATTCTTTCCTAAAAGTGAGAATTTCCATAGTGAATTTTATTCAAAACGCGTTTCGCTACACGGTGATTACCCTACTGTTATATAAAATATATTGTGGAATAGTTTATTGTACCTACCAGTAACTGATGAAGCTACCGTGTAGCGAAATGCATTTAAAAAGAAATTTATTGTGAAAATTATATAATGGTTATCATGAATATTATTATAAATTTTCATCAAGTAACAGGTCAAAGTATTCACAACAGTCAGTTTGCAGGGAAATATCTAGTTATTATTTTTAATTAAAACTCGCCTGGTACGCTCGCTTTGTAGAAGTTTAATAAAAAGCCAGACTATTCTCATGGACCTATCGAAGAATCTCTGGAAAAACATTTAGCGGACGAAAAAATATGAATCCACTACACAAGTGATGATTGTCAGAGCAATAGTAATATACAGAGTGGGTCAAATTCAACACTTAAAAAAAATCTCCTGTTTTCAAACTAGATGGAAGAGAAATGAACCTTGTGACGACGTGAAATTTTATGACAAAATCAATGTTAAAAACCGCATCTCAATATCTATGATCGTTTTTGAGGTTTTTCATGTTTTTGAAAAATGTTTATTTTCTAAAAGTTGCTGAAAATTTTTTTCTGTCAAAAATTTCTTGTTTTCATGAAAACATTTTCGAAGCACTTTTCACGTGTAAAAAATGGTATGAATAACCTATTTTTTTCACATGAAATATCAATATTCATTTATGAAAAACTATTTTTTTAATAAGACACCCTGTGTATTCCCGCACATTTCAATACAGCCTCAAATTATTTTTTCAAAAATGTAGCAAACTTTTGCAAGTCATTTTTGAAATACGAAGCTTTTAGGTTTTTTCATGTAGATTTTGAAACGCACACTTTGATCAAGTAGGCTTTGGATGACGCGGCGTTATCAAAAAATAAATTGTTCAGTGAAAGCTATCAAATGTTGAGAAAGCTTCTCACAGCAGTGATTAAAATGCATAATTTCAATAAAACTGATAGAAATTCATACTATATTTCCAACTAATAAATGAAACTTCAACAATAATAATAATGATAAAGAACAAACAATGAAACAGAAAAGGTGTTTGAAATGTTTATCAGTTTCTTCTACACACAGGCGACACCTTTTATGAATTACTCAGTTGAATAGAAGTGAGAGAAGCAAAATTTTGCATCACTGCCGGTTCCAATTCGTATCTAGAATTAATCAACAATTTGATAATGAGAAGTTCCTGCCTTCCCTAGAGGTGAACATCCATAGGCGTTAGGTCCGGTAATATGGCCACCGGTCAACGGATGGGTCCTTGGTTGGCTATCCAATAATTACCAAAAGCTACAGACAAAAAATTAGTGACTATTGAAGGGTTGTAAGGCGAAGCCACACCATGTTGAAGAAACATTTTTCTGAGCTCCATTAATGGCAATTCGTCAACAAGAAGTTGCCTTAAAATTTTTAAATATCTTGGAGAACCAGTTGGTAATTCTGCCCCTGAAAACACCTGACCACACACTAAATCCAATTCTTCCTTGACTTTTCTGCTCCACAATAGAATGAAGATTTTGTTGTGCCCAAGTATATTGGGCGGTATATTGTAGCGGTTAAAAATACCGGTACTGCTCACACAAGCTTCGGCACACAAAATACGGCCTTAAAAATCTCCTGGTCTGAGTTGATGAACCCGTCTGGTCCTGTTTGGCTTGAATTTGTGTTTTTTCCAAATTTTTCTAACGTTAGTTCTTGGTAGGCCTGTTAGTATTATTTTCAAATTTTGTGCTAACATGTTGGGATTATTTTCAACAGCTCCTGAAACAACTATTTCTTCCAACTTCTTATTCCTATTTGAGTAATATGATTTTGGCTTTTCTTCTCAAATCGACCACCATTAGTAAACGATTCAGGCCAAAACCTGATGGTATTTTTTGAAGGATGAAACACAAGCACTGGAGATAAATGCCCAAGACGCTCTTAGAGCAGTGCCTGTGTGAAAGTAGCGGTTGATGTTTGATTTGATTTGATTTGGAAAAACGTTCTTAGGAAGTCTATTCAACATAAAAGCAGTTCTCCAAATGAAAGAGTTCTTGAAGAGTGAAGTTCAAGGTGTCCTGAGTTGAACTTCAAAATGATGAGCAGCCCCAGTCCGTCGCGTATTTTTGATATGTACCGCTCTTAGTGGAATTACATGAACCAAGTCACTTAAACACCATCCGTGAGACTATCTATGATAGAGGGACAAATATCCAGACTTTCTTCGATGTTTCAGACTGTCGAGGTTGCAAGTGATGATCCTGGCGAATGGCTCTTTTCTGGATACAATCCAGTAGTTTCAAATTATGCTTATGGTGGAGCTCCATACATGAGAACAATACTCCAAAAAAGGTTTGATCTGAGCTTCATAAAGCATTAAAAGTTTCTGAGGTGTATACAGTTTTCTGGTTTGGAAAAGTGTTCCAAGCTTTTAAGGAGTTGCTTTCGCAATTCCAGCGGCATGAATGTGCCAAGACATATTGGTATTTATTTCAACCCCTCAACAAACTCATCAAATCGGAAAGTAAAATTGTCTGTCCTGAAAATCCTATCAGATTTACTTTTTTGGAAAGTGATGCTTGTTGGACGATAAATGAAATTGTGCATTTTAACAACAGTCACAAAACAGGCTAAAGAGAAACTGAGTCACATCATTCTGAGTGAAATTTCTACCCTTATATCTCCAATCTAATATATCCAACAGACAGCTACGACTTGACATATGTAGTGCTGATCTGGACTGAATAGACCTGAATTCTTCAGGAGAAGCCAATACTGAGAGATGATTTCCAAATGGATGAGAAATATCTTTGGGTTCTTGAGTTATTACAGACCTAGGACACAGATGTAGCCTATCTGATTTCGAACGTAACTCAGACAAAATATCTTCCACTGTATCTGACCTGTATTTTTTGCTACACTAGTCTGAAAAGTAATGAAACAGAATTACTCAACACATCAGGCCAAATTTTCGACAACGCTTCAAATTTGTCCTGACATACATCACACATCTAAACATGCTTCGGAATATGTGAGCTTTCAGTTTTCAGGTTGGAGCAGGGATGTTCAACGTTTTCCAAGTGTCCTACCTAATACTCTTGGCGTTTGAATCATCTCATGGAGAGTTTCGAAACGTGCTACCTTGGTTTGTTGGAAGTACTGGCTTTCTACGAATCGATTCATTGTTGGACAGAATCTACTCTGGACGATCAGTCACGAAATTAATTGCCTCAGTTAAGAAATGAGTTATATTTGCAATTTGACCATGAATATCAATACGATCTATGAAAATCCAAATTCTACCATTGAAGTAATTATTATTATGCGTAAGATATTCTATAAAATTAGTGAATAACTTACGAAAAAATTCAAAATTTCTCTTTTTTCAAAGAATACTTTGAGCTTTAATGTTCTATAAAAATTCATGAAAATATAGAGTAAAGAGCTATTTCAGTGACATGTCTCCCGACATGTCTGGTCGTTCCATTCCATAGAGAAATAATAATTTATTATTTCAACTTAACACCTCATTTGGGATGTATTTGAAGAATATCCCTGATAGAAAATGATTTGAGTCACAATAGATGTTGCCTTTGATCAAGCATGAATTATACATTGAAAATTATCGAAGATTTTTCACACATGAATCTTCAATACACTGCAAAGTAACTTCGGAACTCATAAATATTTCCCTTCTCGAAATCTGTTGGAATAACTTCAACAAATACTGCCCGCTTTCACCGTGTTTACATTTGTAATCAGAATATCCTATTAATCATGTTCACAAATGTTTGTATCGTTCCTTAGAACCTCAATTTCCACCTGCATTTTAATCAAACTGGGTATTTAATTATGTATTTATTCCAACCCGTATGCACGCTTCACCATACTCTGGAATTGAAATGTAAAATTCATACAGATAAGTCTGTTAGCTAATATCGACAGTTTTGTGTAATGAATGGAAAATTATAATTCAATTTGGTTTTTGTCGGAATATTTTTAACGGAAATGGAAAATTGTAAGAAGTATGTCGTTGATCGAACATTCATCCAATGAAATTATTAAATGAAGCAATTCATTCAGTCAGTCCAGTCTTCCCTGACCTACACTGTAGATTTATGTACTGACACCTATCAAAAACAACAACTTCCCCTGCTAATACCACGAAGGGCATTTAATTATATCCCAAAGTTGACAATGTAGACACAGAAGTAATTTTTGCGTATAATTTTGGCGATCCCTATGCCGGAATCGGTTTTCAATTATTGGAAAGGGCACTCTTGCATGCCGGTTTCGTACTATTTGGCCTCACGTCAGTGCAAGATAGTATCCTACATCAACACGGAGTCTATGATTTCCCATAATTGAAAATTAAATCCTTTCATAATATCATAACTCGAACAAAGCTGGAGGGAACATATCTGCCATCGCCCCGTCAGCCTGCAGACGAGGTACTAATCAACTGCATATTCAAATGGTCCAAATCCTAGAATGAGGAAATAAACTTCACCTATAGTAGTGGACGTACTTGAAAACTGGCTTTAAACCAAATCATATAAACGAAAAGTCAAGTCGGGACAGTCTCTCCCTACCTATACAATAGGTACATGGAATAACACCTTTCAGAAAATAACTACTTCCCTGGCTAATACCGATATTGGATTATATCCGACAGGTGTCGGATATAATTCCTACATATGTATGCTTTTAGAGATGCAAACATATAAACACCGGTGTCTCTGAGGAAGAAGGAAAAGTCTTTATATCAGCAAGAGTACAAATTATTCCAATGTTACATATAGAATGGAACAATGGAATGCAATTAATTATTTCAATTATTTCTACTCGAGAAAAAATCTGAAACATTTCGATTTTACATTTTATGACATTGAAAGTTCAAATCAAATTTCAACATCCTTCAAGGGTTGGTGGCAACCCCAAAATATAATACATAATACATAAATGAATACATTAATTGGAAGGTATCCTTTCTAGCCTCTTGAAATTTTTATTATTTTCAGATCCAATACAAAATTTAATTTAAAACAAAACTGACATGGTTTTTGAAGCAAAAAATCTGGCTACTACGCCAGATTTTTTGCCAATAAATTGATATTTTCGAAACGTCAGCTGAATCTTGTGATTTAGATTTGTGTATCACAATTTTCCTGTGTCCTCATGAAAAGAAGTCTGATGGTGAAAAAAATATTTTTGGTTTTGTAGTTTTTCATTTTTGAACAAAACTGCGAGTAAATTTTAGTTTGAAGATGGAAGCCAAACAACTTGTTTTCTAAAACTAGATTTTTACCGAAAAATATATTTTCTTTCAGTTCAAGCCAAATGGTGTAAAATCAAATTATTCTTCTGTGTTTTTTGTTGTAATAAAATTACCTAATCCGATGATTTTATTTCTCAATAGAGGATATATTCAGTAGAATTTTTTTTTTGATAGGTAATGGGAAAATATTTCGTACGAAGTATCAAAAAGCACAACTGTGCATTATAACATTCAGTGGCAATAAGCACAATAAGATGTAATTGTGAACTGTAAAATTGAAGTGATTCATTATCATTGATTGAATACGTACAATACCAATACCCAAATAATGAATGAATTTCTTTTGGCTGATTCACATTTTCTACAAAGAGTGTTACAGCATTCGGTAAATGCATATTTTTCACTTTCTGGGCCCTTCCGAGTCGGCAGAAATTGCTCTAGTTTTTCTTTTTTCTCAGAACACCATGCATATTCTACCCTTTTTATTCTGAGTCATTTTTGAATCAGATTTTCTTGCCCGCTATATAGTGTTCTCAAAATAACTTTCCTCGTTGCTTCTAATTGGCCATATTTGGAACAAATATATAATCTGAGTGCTCCAGGTAAACAGTAGATAGAAATAAGGGGAGATGGAAAAATCACATTTTCGTGTCCATTATTTCCCAAAAGGTGACCATTTTTTAACAAGTACTTTCTGAACAACGAATGTTTTGACGAATCTGCATATATAGATTAACAAATTAACAAGCTAATGTCGAACAAAAGTTAGTTTCTGTGAAGAAAATTATAGTTTTTATCGACCTTTCTCTGTTATTTTCACCTTCCACAATCTGAAAAAAAAAAATTTAAATTGTAATTGAGAACTTCCAAACGAACGCAATTTGTTCTGAGCAGGGTAGTAATATTTGCTAATTTGAGACAATAGAGCAGTGATGAAAGACCATACCATGAGTATCACTGGAAACTGCATTGTATCTAACATCTCTTTGAAACATTGGGCAAAATTAAAATTTCTGAGTATGCGGAGGAACAAACGCGATCAAAATTATTAACCGTAAGAGGACAGTGATCCAGCACCATTCTTGGTAATGCTAGTTATCTGAGGGAAAAACAAATGTTTTCAATCCTCAATTTCCTTGCAACTTTCAAAATTAATGATACATTTTTCAATCAATATATGAAATAAGTTTGAATCGCTGTAAAATAGGAGAAATAATTTTCACCACTTTCAAATAATCAATAAATTTCTAACATTGACCATTGCTGCAGTTACAGAGCATTTTCTGATTCGTACATTCATTTGCAGATCCTTGATACAATACAAGGTGATGACAGTAGGGTTACCACCTTTCAGCTGTCTAAATCCGGGAGAGAACAAAACATTGATTATCATTACTTTTTATTTTATTTTGACCTTATATTTTACATTTGAACTAACAAATTTTAAAATATCTGGTCAAGAATTTTCGCCATGACATGTTCTTCATCTAAACGATTTCTTTCCTTTGTCCATATATCGAATAATATGCTAAAAACACGCTCGCATGCAGCGTTAGATATAGGTACAGATAAAACAAATTAAACAATTTTAGTTCCAGTTAGATTCAGATGTGCACAAATATACCACAAGAAATTATACTAATTTGTATTCATGCAGAACAAATAGGAGAAGTGCCATGAATTTTTATTTTTCAAAGGGTTTGATGCATACAATAAATTACCAAATGTAATTATATCTAGTCCATCACACTAGTATTCATAAAAAACAGTTATTGAAATCCATCCAGAATGCTAGATAGAATAATACTTGGTGATATGATATTAATAAATATAGTATTTGTATGTTGTTTTCTTCTATTTATCATTGTATTGGAGCTGCACCTATATTACAATGTATTTATAATAACAGATTATGTCGGTATTTTTCAAATTAGAAGTTTTAATTTTTTGAACTATTTTTACATTTTATGTATGTTATATATTATTTTCTTTCACTTATCATTGTATTGAAGCTGCACTTGTATGGCGATGTTATTTTTCAAAATATTCAAGAGGAATAATATATTCATTCCAACTAATGGAGCTACCGTGAAGAGAAATACGACTTGAATGAAATTTATTGTGAGAATTTCATGATTATTATCATGGATAGTGTTATGAATTTTCACCAAGTAATGGGTCAGTGTATTCATAATCTAAAGAAATATAACGGTCGGCGGAGGGTGGTTACCTAGATGTGATACTTGATTCCAGACTGACCTGAAACCAATATTCAGACAGAATGAAAACAAAGGTGGAGAAAGCTGGCATAACCTACTCATGGGTAGACATAGAGACTGGAAAAGGATTCGATTCATTGGCTATACTCAATGGTGATTTTACTCGTGAAAATAAATGATTTTTCGGTACTGCTACTGTTTAACCAAACGAAGGAGAAAATATATCTTCTTCACATCTTCTTGTGAGGGAAAAGATAAAAATAATGGCAAGTTCACCGAAATATAAGAGATAGACTTGACGTTTCAGACGTCGGTCAAAAACCGAATATAGGACGGTAGCTGGAATGTAATGTGCCGGTATGAATTTTCATCCCAGCTGCTTTCTCAGTTAGTATACGCCAGGAATCACAGACAACAAAAAACTGATAAGTGTGCTGAGTTGGCTGAGTCGGCATGAGTTGGCTGTGTGTATATCAAAATGTATGGTACAGAACGAGATCAGTACTAGGAAAATACACCAGGGAATACAGACAAGAAAAGCTTCATGGAATGGCTTTCTGCAAAAAAATGCTCCAGTACAGCAGGGATTGGCTTAAAATTATAACAGGGAAAAAACTTCACATTATTCGATCGAAGAATGTCTGAATAAAATAGGGCTACAATGACCTTAGCTGATCTTATTCATCACTACATATTATAAAACAAAATTCCCTCGCCTTGAGGGGAGGTGTAATCCAATAAAGTTTCGTGTAAATTGGTTGGAGTATGACGATGTTATCTGTGAGAAATCAGGATGGCGATGTGTGATTCCGTGTTAGGAATCATATCTTAAAAGGTATGACCTCGTTAGTTCTTAGCTCGCACAAGTTTCTCAACTTCTGAGAGTTGTCGTTCGTATGGGGGCGGCAGCTGATTAACGGAAAAACAGACAGATTTTGAATATGTGCGAAGTCGGAAAGCTTTGATTGGAAACGTTTCCTAATTGCTCTGTGATATAATAAAACAACTCATTGCATATTGTTTCTCTTTCATAGATCTACAGAAAATCACAATGGCATATGTCCATCTTTGAAGGATAGGTCACTCAAAATGCTCAAATACAATCTAGTAGTGAATCATTTTAACATCTAGGATAACATTTTTGTTTTCTGTTGTGTTTAGGTAGACAGATATTTACCTTTTTCAAAATTTCAATTGATATAATTGGCATACTTTAGTATGAGACAATTTCATTAAAGGTCATTATTATTAGTTACAATCTGATGCGACAGTATGACAGAAAAATAGTAGGTGTATTGGCTTTGATTCTGCTACCCATAGGAATCGGGGGAGTCGCTAGTATTGCATAAATCACAAAAAAAACACCGTATTGTTTTTTTTTCAGTAGAATTTTTGATGTTCACAGCTCAGTTCTCATCCATTTTATTCAACAACTTCAAAAACAATAATTGATTATATATATATTGCTACTGGTATGTTTTTTGACCTCGTATTTATGTGAAATCTATTCAATTATGATTCAACAAGAACTCTCGGAAATGAAATCGAATGAAATTGAAATGGTATTTGCTTTGAATCTCTCTATGTTCGTGATGTTTTGTCAGTTTTTGCATTTCACCATCGACGCATATAATTTTATTTTCATTCCAGAAATATCAGTTGTGAATTGAAAACTCAGAGTAATAATAGAGACTGTGAGCTTGGTAAAAATAAACATATCACATGAATGTTTTCTCACCGCATGGGAGAAATAAATGGTATGTTTGGATCAATATATAGGCGCACAAGAACCTTCTCTAACAAGTACTGTCCATGAAATCTATTACAGAAGATTCATTATCACTAGAAATAGATGCTTCTACTTTGATAGTATATCTGAGTAAATAATGAGATATGAAAATTTATTACTGTCAGTTTTCTGATCACTGGCGTTTCCCAAAAATTTGTGATCCTGTTGGTACAGCTTCAAACTAAGATGAAATATGAAAATTTCGAGAACTGAAGTACATTTCATGCAATAATCTACAAACCCCCATCAACTTTTTTGGAGTCGCCAATATTAGTTTCGAACGAACTTTCAATCTTTCTTCTTTCAAATGGGGAATTTTCCAAATGACAGTTTTTTCTTGAACATAAATGTCAACCGCTGAAATTCGCGGTGTGAGTCAGATATAAACACCCATATTTTTTGAGAAGGTCACACTCGAATTCCAGAGAAAATAAATCTCTTCGCATGAATATATCTGGGGAATCTGACTGATAATTGATATATGGAAATTCTCCAACACCCTATCCACCCACGGATTCAACAAATTGTGGCCAACAATCAAAAAGGATTCTCAAAATCTGTTGTTTTCCAACAAGATGTTGCGATCTCACATTTTTTAAGCCTACAATGGGTTGGTTGGTTCAGATATACCCATGGATGTAAATTGGTGCGTTCCATCGTAATGGGGTGCTGGCCATTTCAACGGAATTCTGACTATGACCTCTCTCAATTTTTTCCTTTGAGACTATTTCAGAAAGAAAGTTCGTATTTTGCAACGTGAAATAATATGGCAACTCATAGGCCAATGTTTTTGCTAGTAATACCCCAGTAATATTCCAGAATGATAGGAGTTCTGCTGTAGGTTCAGAAAGAACATTTTGAACATCTGCTCAAACGATTATTTTATGTATGAAATGAATACCTAATAACGAGGTTGAAAACAAATGCTTTCGTATTTTGGCCTCATAATCTCTTATTTCCCATCTATTGCAAAAGTTGGTATTGATATATTTCTCTTTCCAATGAACTTTGATTTCAAAAAGTCTGGCATGGGATGGCAGAGTTACGAAATGTCAATTTTTGAAAGCGGTTATAAAAATTGGAAAAAGTGAAGGTTCAGTGAATTGAAATAACTTTCATACGAAATGTCATAAGACCATCGTTTCCATTTGAAAAGAATTGATAGCGCCATTTTAGCAGCGGAAAGTACTACAAATTAGTTTTTTCTAAAAAAATGTGGCCTACTCTTATGTATTGTCTTGATAAATAATTAGGAAGGGGAAGACTATTCACGTCCGCACTGTATAAATTCGTGCAATAATCAGAATCTACTTCTCATAACTGTAATTTTCGATCAGACAAACAGGCATTTCTTCTGAGATGAGATGGTACTTGATTGACCCGTTCAACATATTGAGGAATTAGATTTCACTTGAAATAAGATCCCCTAAGTGCCTTGTTCTATGGGAGGGAATTGAGAAGTGAAATACACACCTTTACAATACCGAGATTGCGATCATATGGAGAGCTGATAATCACAATTAGATACGGAATGTGCCAATGAAAACGAAACATTTTTAGAAAGAAATATTTCTAGTTTACTGACTGGAGGAAAATGTCTCAGTTAGTGTAACATTGAGAGTGTCGGCAATTCAGACACTCTTAGGTGTATATTGTATTTGCAGAATATCGATCATATGATTGAAATTGAGTATAACGATGTGAATCATTCTTCAAAATCATGTCAACGTAAACTATGGATTAAGCACCTAAACTAATTCAAATTGGTCAATATGAATTGAAATTTTCGAAAGTATTTCGATCACAACATGAAAAAATAGTAAAAAGTAAAGATTGTCTTGAAGAAGCAATGAATTCAGTTTTGTAGGATGACAATTCGAAAAAAAAATATAGTTTTTCAAATTGTTGAAATATCACCGTAAGTACTACAGTAAGTAAGTACTAATACGAAGACAAATTAAAATCAACTGCAATTATTTTCCAACATATAACCACCAACAAAATGATTTGCATGAGATGAATCACAATCAGAGAATTAGGGATAAACTGCTTGCCAATCCCAACGGGTCTAGATCCTCCTGGTCGGTAGCTAAAGCTATTATTCGGAACTCCACAAAATCCACTATTCAACCACTAACACAAGCAGATGGCTCAATTGCAACAACAGCCATAAAAAAGACAAATCTACTTACTGAACAATTTGCGTCCCACTCCACCGTCGGAAAGGCACTCCAACTATTCCCACACTAGAATCCACAATGCTTGTCAGGCGAATATTGAAACAGCTGAATATCAACATGGCATCTAACCCTGATTAAGTGCCCGTCATTGTACTTAAAAAATGCGCAAATGAACTCGTACCAGTATTTTGCAACCTGTCTTACAAGAAAAGGGTTTTTCCTTCTCGTTGGAAGATGGCTCGCATTCAGCCTTTTCCCAAGAAAGGTAAGAAATATTTTCCAAATGACTATCAGTGATATAAAAATTTATCAACATCTTGGGCGACCATCAATATGGCTTTCGGAAACAAAGATCAACAGACGTCGTGCTATCGCATGTCACCCATATTTGGAATAAAGCAATCGGGAAACATGGAGAATCAAGAGCTGTTGCGCTTGATATTTCGAAGGCCTTTGACCATGTGTGGCATGAGGGTTTGCTGGCCAAACTTCAATGCTATGGCTTGTCGCATTATTTTTGTGTATGGCTCTTCAACTCACTGAAAGAACGTTCCTTGCAAGTGGCCGTCGATGTATATCTCCAGAATACTTTCATCATCAACGCTGGTATTCCCCAGGGATCCATATTGATTCCAACCCTCTTTCTATTGTATATCAACGACTCATTGAAAAATGACAAAGTCCAAGTCATTGGCTGGTACTACATAAGTACGCATTTATAGCACGTCATATGTCAATCTCAAAATTTGAAC
>WOGP01003703.1:0-14846 GCA_015342065.1 Leptinotarsa undecemlineata
CTGCTTGTTTCAGAAAGTCGTGCATGGAGACGTACAATAGTTCTTCTATTAGGCACTACACGCTGAGGAAATCTTTCATGGTAAATGCGTCTTGCAGCACTCGAGTTTCCCTGAGCCATTGTAGTATTGCATCCAAATATTGTAACGATATTTCAAGAAATATATGAATGATAATAATTATCATTATAGAGGCAACTCCAACTGCCATAATATCCCCATTTGTAGTAACATTTCAATAAGTGTTCCACAGTTTTGTTCTGTTTCACCTAATTTTTTTAAATTATTATACATTGAACGATTATTCTACAATGAAAAAATGAAAACTTTTCCATTGTTGATGTTATGAAGGAAACGAGTACGTACCTTCAAAATATTCGATTATCTCTGAGTGCCCCAGGCACATATTGTTCAAATTGAAAAATTGTGAAGAAAAGTCCAACTGACAACTTGGACCTTCATTTCAAGTGCAGAGGAGGAACGCCCTCAAAGACAAAGAATGTGGTAGTATTTGCTTTGAGTAGTGAACATCAAAGTATCAACTTATTCATAAATGGCAAGACTAGCAAAAATTGAAACGATCGTCACCGATGACTTTCTTTCAAATTTTAT
Organism: Leptinotarsa undecemlineata; assembly: GCA_015342065.1. NCBI lineage: Eukaryota > Metazoa > Arthropoda > Insecta > Coleoptera > Chrysomelidae > Leptinotarsa > Leptinotarsa undecemlineata. The sequence continues at coordinate 610 of WOGP01003703.1, forward strand.
GAACTTGTGTGAAAAAAAGCATATCAAAAAGTAGTTAATTTTTACTGCAACAGCCTCATACAACTAACATTTTCAGTAAGAATTATATTACTTTGAGCTTCAATTAGGTCACGAAACGAGAGGGTATGAATATTGGTCTTGAAACTAGCAAAAATTAAGTGATTTTTTACTGTTAAATAACAATAATTGTCACATACAAGAGAGAAGAACAAAAATGATATGAATACTATTATTGCCTTAACCTCGTATGATGTTTTCAACATGAACACAGATACGATATAGGTTGATAACAATAGCTATCATTAGATATGAAATAATGACATGAAAAAAATTATTCCTTAAGTGAAGACGACGGCATGTTGTTCTTTCTGGACAAGCTCAGTAGTTGATTTATACCGATACGAAATCCTACTCCCACTACTTGACCTCAAAACGACCTTGGACCACGTCACATGACCTCAACGAGGTAACCTCCAGATGACTTTGACTTCGAATGACTAAACTGCGTCATATGACCTTGATAAGCTACATTGTAGGTCGTTCAAGTTCACACTTTTCATTAAATCGTGATTATCATCAAAGTCACTCAAGGTCAAATCTTTGTCTCGACCTTGACTATCACCCTCAACTGTTAGTTACTGTTCCCACACCATACTCATCTCATATAAGAGAGGAATGACCAGCTATAAATTCAGTTCCGAATTCTCAGTCTATAAAGAGGATCGTAATATATCGAATTCTCAGTCTATAAAGAGGATCAGAATATATCGTTGTAGCGGGTGTGACAGAAGTTTTACTCGGAGAGAGTCGTTGTCATGCACAGCAATGCAAGGCATTGCAGTAGAGAGTAGCTGATTTTTCATCTGCTTTTTTTCCTACAAAAGATCATAGAATTTGAAGGAAAGTTTTTGGAATTAATTTTCCTAATTTTTACCGCTAATAAGTCAGTTGATACTTTGAGGTTCAATATTCAAGACATACCAAGACAATACAAATACATTATTTCGTTGAAAAGATATACAATAGATATGGTATAGATTTTTCAAAAGAGTTTTTCGTGAATATACAATATATCTCGTCTGATTCAATTTTCTATCTTAGTATACATCAAAGTATCTATCATAGTATATTCTATAGTCCTCATAAATTCAATTGCCTTACCAATTCCATTAAAAACCCCATTCCGCCTCTGTTTCATACTTGCTCACAGACATTCCCCCTTCCTGCCAACTTGAAATGCTTCGCAGAGATTCAGGTTTTATTAGGGAAGATCAACCCGATTTTCTAGGATAAAGAGAGGTGTTACGGTGTAATGATTTTATATCGTGAATAAGGGGTGCATTCATCATTAAATATGCGTTGAAGGATTCTTACGTTGCTAACGTACCTTCATTTTTTTATAAGAATTCCGAAACATCTTTCACAGTACATTGCAATTTCATGTAAATTTTCAAGGTGTTGTCGTCACCGTTGTGGATGTAAGTGGCCAATTTTCAACACGTGTTTTTATAATTTGATAATAAGTCACAAGAAAATGAGAGAGATTAAAGAAGTCCATGATGAAGTACACAGCTGGTTTTCAGGAATTTCCAACACGTACTGTGGAATTTTTGAATATTTCATAATGATACTAGTTTTTGTCTTTTTCATCAGGCTGGAACTGAGAAAGACGTCGAAACAAAGTTGAAACTGAATATGAAAGATACAGGAGTAAAGGTACCGTAGATATGAATTTGGATAACGAAAGTATCATTCAATTTTGCCATTTATAAAACATTTCTACATATAATATAGAAACCTATGCTATTACTCTATACAATCCTGAATATCTGGTAGTGCATAATTCTGAATTGAAATAACATGAGATCATTGTGAGTTGCCGAAGCACAATGGGGTGGAAAAGATATTTTTTCTCCAATTATCAGTTTGAACATTTCAGATCTAGTACTCGTTACAGACAGAAAATTCTTGGGTTCTCTCCTGGACAACTCACAGTACTTCACTTCATTTCAGTCCCACATGTCAGCCACTGATGATAAGTTTCCCAAAATACTAGGCTTCCTTAGAATATGCACCTCAGATTTCACTGAACGCATTCGCAATGAAGTATGAGAATTATGAAAAATGGGATATAATCTTCTGTTTCATACAAACCAAGGAAAATGCAGAAGCAGCTGGCAATCCGACGCCGAAATACTACAAAAGGATTTATCTAAGCTCTCCTGCTGGTGTGACGTTAACCTTCTGCAACTCAATATCACTAAATGTCACAAGATCACCTTTTCTCGTAATAAAAATAACATCGAATTTCAATATAAGATCAAGCAAATTGACATTGATTCGAAGAGTACAATTAAAGACTTGGGAATCATTCTTGACTCAAAAATGACTTTTAAACCTCATATCAACGATATAACAGCCAAAGCTTTGAAAATGTTGGGCTTTACTCTTCGGCACATGGAGGATTTTTCTCTCTTTTCAGTTAAAACGATATATTGTTCTCTCGTAAGATCTGTTATGAAATACATTTCAACAATTTGGTGTCCTTCATTTCTAGGGTTGTGAAGAATTTGTCATGATCTTCAAAATGATGAGACACCCCTTTCCTTTCTTTTCCCAGATGGCGCCCAGTCGCCATCTTGAAAGTTTCATCTGTTAATGTATTCATACATTAATCAATAAATTAATATACGGAATTTCAATTTTTTCAGTGGACCCCCTGCAAAAACTCAAAAGAGGGACATCACAGATATGCACTGTATAGCTTGTCAAAATGATATTTTGTCGTCGGATTCACGTAACTGTTAGATAAGGCAATATTGTAAAATTTATTCAAGACAGTTGAGACGCAGATACTCAGCAGAGGTATCCAGGGTATAAATAAGAGAAATGCTGTATCTAATTTAGCCAAGCTAGCGTAGAGATACGTAACAGACGGAAACCTCTAATCAAGAGAAAAACGACCAACTCCCGCCAAACGGTCATCTCCTGTTAAAACAAATGAATCGGATAGAGGAAAGAGGGGATAGGTGAAAGCACTCGAATGACCTATAAATAGTCAGATCTCGAAAGAATAAGTTCAGTTATCACCTGAAGACGATTGTGGATACAAACAATCGAAACGCCGTGACGTAACTTGGTTAGGAATCTTTCAATTCCTTTCGTTTCATTCATTTCTTGTTGATAATATTTTTAATTTTCAGCTTGTATTAACATTTTAATTTATTTATTTTTTGATTGTTGCGTGTATGTTATTTCTTTATGAATTCAGTTTTCTGTTTATTAGAATTGTTATTTTTTCGGGTGTATTTTTTAACAGATTCTTTCAGGGATTTCATTTCAATTTATATTATATCAGACAATGGAAGTCCAAACTGATGAAATACACCACAAAATATTGTCAACCACCTCCAAAAAAATGATCAGAAGTTGTTTGGGCAAACGTTGCTCTGTATGTAAAAAATGTGAATTTTACTTTCGGTGAACGTCACCATTGAGCAATTGAGCAAACGTTGATCTGTGAGTAGAAAAGGTGAACGTAACGTTTGGTGAACGTTACCATCAAACAAATGCTGCTCTGGTCCAGTGTATCATTTTCTGATATAGTCTTTTTCCTTAGGTCAATATAAGGCCTGAAGATGGACCTTCTGCAGGATGGCCAAATGTAGATGACTATTGTTCAGATGACGAATAACCCTGGATCGGTTGAATAAGAGTAGTGACATTTATGTACCATTGGAGTGGACACGTATTGTCAATCAATGTTTGTTCGTGAAGTAAAAATGATTATTGTGTTCTGGGGTGAAGTGATTGCGTAATTTGACATTATGTCACAATAATTTGACAAAAAATTAGTTTGCAGATTCACAATGGCAGATATAAAATCATATATTATTTCATCAGTCATTCGCTGTAGGTATATTTCTACGAAATACGTCAACGAAAAGTAACTACAGTATTTATCATTTTTAAAATTGTAGCTCTACACAAAAATCCAGTATTGCTAGAAGTTTCACGAACAGGTACAAACGGTAGATGTATTGATGAATTAACTCATCAATTGATGTAGAATCATTCATCATACAATAATTTTCGAATATTAAAAGGCCTATAAGGTATTCATACATGTTGAATTCAGAGCGAGTCATATGAAAACTCACTTTTCCAGCAAATTATGCGACTCCGGCACTTCGTCAAATAAAAATTTGATAGTTGTTTTGTACTAAAATCCTTTCTTTCAAAAGGGTTCATTCAATGGTAAATCACCAATTATCAACTTCTCCGAAACAGAGAATATACCACAGAATATTATTATTTCCTATTCGTGTTTTCTGACAATCAGTCCTCTTAGGGGTATTACCTGATATTTCCTACTCTCGCGATTAAATTGGATTAAGTTCGATTCGGTTTCCCCTCAAAGTGAGCTTCGGCATTTAAAGCCCGAAAACATTACGTTACAATGGCATTATATATATAATACGAAGCTTTTGAATTCTATTGTTTAGTTTGGTTAGCGCGGCTGTAACATCACAGAAATTACGGCTTATTCAATTAATTTGAATTATTGAATTTTCATTGGAAATCTTCCCATATATATTTAGAGAATTGCTACTGGAAATTATTGTCAAGTACATTGGGTTATCTGAGTCATCAACTGTTATCTTGAACTGAGAATTTAATATGAATTGATTTGAACGGATTGCATTTTTAACAGTGACTAATTTTTTAGGAAAGGAAGTTTTTGGCTCTCTACTACTCCATTTAGATATATGGGAATCTTCCAAAGAAAGGAAGAAAGTAATGAATTTTGAAAGAAGTAACTTCATACATAGATGGGTAGATCATGCAAAGAAGTAACTTTCAGGCACAAATTGAAGGAAAAAAAACCTTCCCGAAACAGCTACTTTCATAAAAACAAATGAATTACACGAAAGAAAAATTGTTTCGAACCAAAATACTAATATGAACACTGAATTATACAGAAAACACTTTTCTCTACTGTATTCTCTTATGTTATTCAATGGTATATGAAGGTAGATGTTTCAAGAAGATTTTCTCTTCCAATTTGTGCCTGAAAGTTACAGTTACAGGAAATTATAATTTTATATCACAACAACAAATGTTGCTGAAAACGTATCACAAAAACAGTTGATTCATTGCGATAACCATGATCAATTGAATGAAATTACTTTTTCTAACGTCGTGAAAATAGTTTTTTTAAAGAAACATCCCAACTCAGTCACGGTTGTAGCTACCACCTGAATGACATCGGGTTCCTAGATAAAATAAATACGAATGGTGGATTTTGAGTTATACGGTATAAATCAATGGGACGAAACTATTGGAATAGCACATTTACGAAAGTGAGCAAAAATTAGACACGTGTTTCTATTCACTTATTTCCATCACTACGGTACAGTACAGGATTGGATTGGCAACACTTGATAGCGAAAGAGGGTCAAAAGACCAAGCGCATTCATCATCAGTGTGTAGTATTTATGCTGCAGGACTATTATAGAGTAGAGGTAATGCAACAAGTACCCGACCCACCGAAAATGCACTCTTGACTTTCTAAATGATGTGAGTAACTTTGAGATATATGACAACAATGATCTCCATGATTGCGGTAGTCTCTGTAAATCATGTTTTTCAATTTAACTGGCCTCACGAATTATCCTGGCCTGAGAAGTTGAGTTTTTTTCTGTAGCAATGATTTTGGTGTTTTTGAAGCTTATTGTGTGACATGTTTCAAGGTGATATTTGAGGAGTGATGAGGCTGGATGTTATTTGCGAACGGCTGGTTAATCTTCATAGGCTTTGTTGGAAATTTTTTCCATTAGTCTGGCCCTTGTAAGTTTTGAGGCAGGTAGAACATGATATTTGGTATACACCCTGTAAGGGACGATTATTTGAAACAATCAATACTAACACAATTTTCTGTTTATTTCTTTCATCAATGATGATGATAACATTCAATGATTTTTCCTGTGGTAGTCCTTCTGCTAAGTTGCAAACGAAGTTTGGGCTCATCTCAAATAAACTGAGCCACATCGATAGATAATTTTTGAAAAAGACCAGCTTCACAGTGGAGCAGATAATTTTAATGAAGTGATGGATACACCCACTCATTATAGCTTTCTTGCCCAATATGTTGGAACTCCAACACCAACTGTCCGAAGTACAGCAGTACCAGTCCAATGTGAGATCAACCCTACCTGATAGGTAGGGTCATGCATTATCAGGGGATAACAAAGGTTTGGAATAGGGTCAAAGAATTGTAAATAGCTCGATATGTTTCCAAAGAAACGTTGTTCACATCTGATATCGATCTTTTCATTGTTAAAGCCTATCAATTTCACGTTGCTTATCATAGGGAAGTTAATACATGCTACGAGTTCGTAACAATGTTGCAGAATAAGTATTTGTGTCCGAATTATGATGAGGAATTTTTCGAGAAAATAAACAGGCGTACTGAATGAATCGATTAATCTCTACTTGGCGATGATAGCAAGTTATTTTAAAAGGCTAACTTGCCCCGTTTCTGAAGAAATCAAACTGAAAATTATCATGAGGAAAAATACCCTTTACTTTAAGACTCAGTAACTTCCAGTAGAAATGAAATCGTTTAGTCAATTGAGGGAACTAGGTAGGCAGCTTGTAGTTCGTAAGAAATGTATGAAAAATGTTATTGTACTTCCACGATAGAACCTTTCTCTTTAATCTAATTCTGCCCATGTTCAAGCTGGAAGAAATGAGATAGCCTTTCCGTCTTTGTGTAACAATGAAGACAGGCTCAAACTGCTCGAAGCAGGTAAATGCCAACCGGTACTCTTAAGTGATCGAAGTAGGAGTACTGTCTCTGAAAACAGGTTTCATCCTATACTACATTCAAAATTACACTTCTGGTGATGAACTTCCATACTTGAGTGTAGAAATCTCAGGTAAATCTTCTTTCATATTACTGGATTCTGGAGACTGGCGAATTGTTCGGGGAGCCGAAGGGATTGTGCTCATTCATATAGGAGGTAGGTATTCCGGTTGGCCAAAGTAGGTTGTCTATATGCTCTACCGCTATTAGTAACCATTGTCTGTCGTTAGCAGAAAAAGTGGACAAAAAATGTTTATGGAATGTATAGACCTAGAGAGAGGCTTATATGAGGTTTCCATGAAAAAGTATGAAAAATTTTGGAAAAAATAAAAATTAGCAATGAGATCATGAATATATTTGAAAATATATAGAAATGAAGGATATCGAAAGCCTTGATCCAAAAATCAAGTGATAATTCTATCGGAACTAACAATCTTAAAAAGGTAAACCATAGATGCGTGTTTCAGGCTTATGGTTGGGTAATATTGAATTCATACCTGACATAGAGTCGTAATTTCATGAATGTATCGAGTGCTTCATCTTATAATATAATTCAGACTGACCTGAAGAGGCGATATAGACAGTGTATCTTTTAAAAATATCAGATGACCGCTATTGGGGATGGTGTGTTCCACGTGAGTGGAATTTCACCTGTTTCATACACTATACGAATGATATCTTCATTCATAACGAATGTTTGGAGTATGAACTGAATAGAAAAAAGTTTGTTTTGTTTAATTCAATATTCATATAAAAGTAGTTTTTTCGATAGTATTTTTCCTTCCGTAATATTTAATGTTTATATGAAAGTATTTATTTAGAGACGCTCTTTTCTTCCAGTTTGTGTCTGAAAGTATTTTTTTGCATGATCTACACAGCTTTGTCAACAGTTACTTCTGAAATGCATTGCTTTCCTTCTTTCTCCGAAAAATTTTCACATTTTTTGTGTAAAGATGGAGAAGTAGCCAAAGCCTTTATTCCTCCTATCAATTAAATTCATTTCAATCGAAATGAGACAATCAGTTTGGTGTAGACACAAACTGAATAACGCAATGCCGACTTAACAGATATATGGAACAAAAACACAAAAAATGAGAAAAAGGAAAAGAACAGTGATGAGTGACGGTGTCATGGGTACAATTATCAAAGACGTGATTCACATGGATGAATTAAAAATGAAGGTATCAATGGAGTATTATTAACTCTATTGTACCTACAGTTATTCAACAATTTGTTCTGAGATTCAAATACAGAAGTGATTGAATATTCTTAGAATAATTTCATAACTTTAAACAATGAGTGTGACAACAATTACTCAATAAATAGCTGAACTCCAAGTTACCCAAGTGGGATCTCTCTGACTGATTACAATTTTCCACAAACAGGACAAACAATTGTATCAAATGAACATTCATAATCTCACCTAGTCCCAGCAGTCCTGGCGCTTTGTCCCCTCCGGAACTCGTGGTCCTTACACTTAAATCCCGCCACTTCACAATTCTCGCCAATGTGTCCCTCGTAAAAGGGTCCCCTGTGTATATTTATTATCTCCGGACTCTGGATTCTCCGCAAGGTAGCGTCTTTGTCCATTTCCCTCAGTATTCTGCGATTCTGCTCGCACACATAGCTGTGCTTCAGCCTGTACTTCCCACTCTTTCGGTCCAGGCTGACCTGACTCAAATTAGTGTTTTCCAGTTTCGGTAACGAGGCGAACGACCGATTTAACACCAACGTTTGCTCACTGCACTGGTCCGCGAATCGCGTTTTCGGGGGGTAGATCGGAGCTATACAATTACACAATTCAATCTCGTTGGGTTGCTGGTACCGGTTGGCATTCCTTTCGGGACTGAATCTGGAAGGAAATGTTTATAAGAGATAATGTTGGTTAATTGAAGCGGGTGTGAATGAGTTCCGGTTACCGGAAAATGGACACTTCCTGTTTGGGGATATCGTGTTGGAAATCTCCGGGTGAAGGGTTAACTAAATTATGAATTGCTTTCATTTCAGCGAATTAGGTGGCTGATGGATAAATTATATCATTTTCGAAATTTCCTTAACATTCCTATCAACACAGTATCTCTACTTCCATAGTTTTATAATTTAGGAATGAAAATCTATAATGACTCCATTGGCTGCCATGCGATGATATCGAAAAGATCCACAAGGTTTGAGAGGTTGAATTCAAAAACAGTTATATACTGCTAGCGAACGTAAAAATTTTCTGCGCTTCAATGAACTATATTTCATAAGGCTGAATGTTGAAATTCACCGTGATGATAATAACATATTCAATGATTGAAATATCCTTCTTGGAGAAAACAGAAAAAATAAATGAAATGATACTGTTATTTTTATACATATTCAAGGTCCGCCATATTTATGATATTTTCTCAGACATTTATGAAATTGAAATATAGTAGTGGTTTTGTATTGCACTAGAATTCATAAACAGCTGGCACTTTCAATCAATTCGTTACCTGCCTGAATTGACTTTTTTTTTCAAACAAATAAAGTTCAAACTCCAGGAAGAATGAAAAAAAAATATTATTTTGAATAATTATCGAATATATTTGAAAAATATATTCGTTCGATTACAAGAATTATTACATAAGAGTTTTTTCGTATTTTCGGTTTCGTAGTTGAAGGTTTTCTGAGAAGCTTCTTTTTATTTTAGCTTTCAGTAATTAAAGTTTCCTTTTTCAAGAATATCTACAAATATAAAAATGAAAGCAAACAATAAATGTATGAAACAAAAAAAAATTGAAATTTTTAAAAAATATAAATTTTAATAGACGAAATACGCCAAAAAGCAATCTGAAGTTGATTGATCTGTAACATCACCAAAGAAAATGGATTAAATATGTTTTTCAATATATACGTTCTGCAATGATCGAACAAATATTTCATTAATCTAACAGATTTCATTCATTGTTCACTTCCATTTTTATTGAAAATATTCTTGAAAAACACATGATTTTTTGAAAGATGGATTAATAAGATTAAGTGTTCCAGCCCTTCATAAGACCTTCGACTATAATACCCAAAATACAAAAAAAAATAATTTCCAGCAGAAGAAAATCAACTTTACTTTTTCTGAGAGAAAAAACGAAGGAGAAACCTAGATTGCCCTTCTATCTCCACAAACTCTATTCATACCAATCTGTTAAGATGTTTATTCTGATTATTGGAGTACTTGATGTAATTTTTTCCTTTGTACTCTCCAATCACAGATCATGACGACTTGCCGCAATGAGGTAGACATCTTGGTCAAAAAAATTCAGAAGGCTGTAATTTCTAGTTCATTGTATCTGCTTAAGATACATGATTTTCAAATCCAATGATCACTTATTTCACGGTGTGTGGTCAATGGTTGAAGACGCTGAGGAGCCCACCCAAAAGTATAGAAGCATTGTAGAAGACAGGGCTTGTAGAGTCCAGTATTCAGAAAAATAATATTAATCATAGATTGTTTTTCCTCAGACCACATACCCGTACAATATACTTTATAATCAACTTGACCTTTGTTATGAGGGCAGTGGCGGATTTTTCGAATGATGATAGCCAAACAATATCCAGTTCGACAGACATCCAATTATAAATCTTGACAAAATCATAATATTACTTCTGAATTTTTTAGCAAATTTTCACTTCAGCATGAAATCATCTCGATTTTTTTAACATGTTTTTGTAAAAAATTAATCAAACGCATTTTTCACATCTAAGGAACCTATTTCAGAAAATTCAGAGAAAATGTGGCTTCACCGACGAAGCTTATACCTCGATCATATCTTATTAAAACCATCGGAATACAAATTGGAAAACCAATGAGCAGTGAGGACACGTGCATTGGAGAACAGGGGAGGCTAAAGTCATATAGACTATATGTACAACACACAGAAAATTTCGCAGGAGGCGCGAAAATTTTCATGTTGTTGCACGCATTTGCTTAATACTAAAGTTGGGGCATGGACATGACAATGCGTTAAAAGTGCATGAGGAGCTATGGACCTAATTTTAGTTTGTAAACCATTTAAATGGTCGACCATGACCGCAGCCCCATCATAGGTTTGCGCAATTAAATTTTGCCTAAAATTATAGGTGTCACACGTACGAATTAAAATATTAAACAAATCGTCAGCTGTGCGCCCAGATGAAACATCATGAAAACCCATTAAACATTCTAACACATTTCTATCTTTGACATATCTAAAAACGATTTAAAGTTGTGATGTACAGGTAATATCGGTAGTTTCATCAATTTTCCATGCAAAAAAGTAAATCTCCTTGCTTATATTTTCCTCAATAATATATGCCACACTGTCTATAATAAGCTCATTTTGGATGATTTTTGAGGTGCCCGAAAAAACGCTACCGTTTAAAAAAGTGCCAAATTGTGAATCATATTTGCCCCATAACACGAAGTAAATTTTTTAAATCGGAGAATCCTATTTTAGACCACGTTTGGTATTCGGTTTGTATGGAAAATAAAACAAAGGGCCAACGAAAAAGTTTTTCTCGTTTAATGGAGCCGGTTAACCAATCGAATTTATTGTACCAACTAATATTAAATCCTCGATTTTGTCGATTATCTTACGATTTAATTGAAATCACATTTGGTTAAGGCCTTCCAAGAGTTTCAATAATGTAAACTTTATTATTATAAGATAAAAACTTAAAATTATTTGACAGCAACCAATTTACTATATCGTTAGATTTCTTAATCTCCAACTTATCCATAATAAATAAAAAAAAAAACTTATCGAAAAGTTAAAACCTGAAAACACCTTCAAATTGAAAGAAAACACTTCAAGAACACATTAAAAATATCACCAAAAAGCACTTCTATAATATAATACTGCTTGTTTTATAAACAAATACCCAATATCGAGATATTTTTCAGTCCCGTTCCATCACGGCATCCTGTCCGAATAATTAAGTAAAAAACAAACGCAGTCATACACTAACGGAGACCAACTGGAGGCTGGCTTTCTCTGAAGCTATAATTTCTGCAACTGAAATTATAAATTGGGACGTATGTCGCTGGTTGGATCGGTCTCGTGGAGCCTGTGTTTTTTAAAGCGGTCGGAGACTTGGCTTCCTTGCAACGTATGGCATTTATTATTTTGGGTTGATGATTTATTCGTTATTAGTTCATGGGCGGTGCGTTTGAGTTTTGATGCAGGATACAGTGTGGTACGTACTACGTAGTGGGTGATAGTGTTTTTTCGGGCATCTTATATATATTTATTAAAAATTAATGGTAAAGTAATGATACCCAAGAATTTTTAGAAAAAAATAATCATAATTATTTGTCAATATCTTTCAATCTATTGCGATGAAAAGCCTCAAATTTTAAGGGGAGGCTAAGCCTCCCTTGCCTCCTCTGACGAGCCGCCGCTGCCAATGAGACAGATCAGGAAACAAGAACAAACTTCAGAAGTGAGAAGAAGTTACGTATAAGTAATCAATGGTATAGCTTCCTGAATGAATACAAGAAAGCCCTAAGAAATACTCAGGGAGAAGGTCAAACAAACCCAAGTAGGCAACAAAGTCCATAAGATGAAGTCAAAAAGCCCTGAATTTCAATATAAGTCTAAATACTGCGTCATACAGGGTATATTTTGCAGAGAGTTCCTCCGGGGGCACTACGCTGGACCAGAAATCCGGCACATATTCAGTATTGCAGGCTTCCTAAACTATATGCGAGAATGCGAACTCAGTTAAATCCTATAAATCACCGAAACTAAATGAAATCTACACAGAAAAGTTGCCTGAACAATACGAATTTCCACTTAAAAAGTTGTATTCAATACCCAAACCAAGTTTGGCTCTGGAGTACATACTGAAAATATAAAAACTTATTAGTGGTACGTTTTTCTTTTTCAAAATCTGAAGAAATCAGACTGAAGTTGACGCAGATCTTGAGATGAGTCACTATGACACCATTTGCATTGAAAACAATATGAAAACTATTCGCCAGGTAAAGATATATTGATAGATATATCACTTCTTTATGTCATTCAGTGCAATGTTCAGGATCATCACTTATGGATAAAATTAAAAATAAGAATAACTGATGAAGCAATGTAAAATATCTTGAGGATAATATAGTACTTGAAAATTAACATTTCGAAATAAAATATTGAGTATTCATCTCTCCCAGCTGCATACACAGTAGGTTTTGGTGAATGTATGCGGTATAACAAATACTTCCCTGGCTATTACCATACTGGATATTGAATTATATTCGATAGATATGTATGCAAGATACCTACCTCTCAAGATACCTTCCTCACAGAGGTTATTCTCTCAGATGTTTCTCGTTCATCCAACAGGACCATTCTGAAATTATTCGAGTAGATCAATTACATACCGGTTTTGAGCTATTATCTCTCAACAGGGCAGCTCCATCTCGTGAACAAAACCCCAATCGTGAAAAAATATCCCATGTATCAATAGTCTTAACTTTTAAATGATCACACACTAGTTGGTGATGAAAATATTTTGAGTTTATCAGTGGCAAACATTGAATTGAAACTTGAAGCATTGTTTGAATTCAAAATCAGTAAAAGCATTTGAACTTCCCAGAAATACATTTTTCAACTTTTCAACGGCATATCAATCTGTTCAGATTTCATGGTATTGAATTCAATTGAATTGAATTGAATTGAAGTTCAAATGATTAACATGTGTTAACTGAAAACAATATGTCAAATTTGAATTAAATTGTTGCTACTGATACTTTGATCACCAACTAATGTTAGATGCTCATTTTAAATATCTGTCATATATATTTCAATCTACGGCGTGATATCAGTCGAGGAAGTAGTTGTTTTCGGGTTGGCATTCATCAGAGCTTACGGTGTAAGTAGTTGGTAGAGACGAATATTTCGAAATTTCATTTCAGTACCTATCTCTCCTCTAAACAGTTTCCAAACGTGCTTTGCTCTGTATTAGACTACTGGAACAATGAATGTTTCCTTTACGCTTAGGATTGTGTTCACGAGATCAAGCTGTTACTAGATAAAACTCTTTCTTTCGAAGGTTTCATACATGCAGTTTGAGTCGCTTTGAAATTAATCGGGTCCCACTCACTTTGCTGTTTGGGTCGGAACTTTCCTGTGCTGATGAGGGGCAATACTTTGTTACCGGTCTGTGATTGATCTTCTTGAATATTTTCAACGTGGTTCTGCAGCTGGATGAATGAGAAACATCTGCGATACTAACGTCTGTGAGGTATATATATATATATATATACGTACCTGGCTAGTACCATGTTGGATATTGAAATGTATCCTACACACATTTATGCAAGTTACCTACCTCACAGAAATTAGTCTCGCAGATGTTTCTCATTCATCCAGCTGCA
>WOGP01003704.1:0-14846 GCA_015342065.1 Leptinotarsa undecemlineata
TGAAAACTCTCACGCTATTGTCGAAACTAACCATCAAGAACAGTTTTCTCTCAACTTGTTGCTCGGAGTTATTCGGGATGATTTATTTGGGCTTCATTTTCCACCTCCTCGATAAAATGGTGAGGCATACGTTCAATTTTTAAGAGAACTACATCCAGTACTGCTGGAGGAAGTTCCTTTGAGCGTAAGAAGGGATATATTTTTTATGCATGATGAGGCTCCCGCCCATTTTAGTCAAGAAGCCGAGGAGGACCACAGAACTGGCCCGCTCGATCCCCGGATCTCAATCCTCTCGATTTCTCTATTTGGGGCCGTTTACAGCATTTGGTTTATCGTACTCCTGTTCGCGATATAGAGGACTCAAGAAACCGCATCATGGATGCGTGCAGGGTAATCAGAGATGCTCCAGGAATATTTGAGCGAATACATGGCTCAATGCGCCGACGTCTAGACGCATGCGTGATGTCTGAAGGTATAACTATTGAACATTAACTATGATATTTACATATTGTGTGTTTGATAATTACAAAATTAGTTTTGTTTATTACCCTTTAATCGTTTAATGCAGGTACTAAGTACAAAATAACAATAAATCCAGTTAGCATCTATGACGATGTATCTCTGTAGTTGATCGTAAAATAATTTTTTGCTGCAAACTGGTTTATTTTGGGCAAAAAACCCAAAATACATTTTTTGTTTGGAATGAAACAGGCTATCGGAAATAAATTTTTAAATGGTAAGCAAATAATAAGACAAAAAGTTACATTAGAAATAAATTTTAGGGGTTGCGTTTTCCACCCCTTACAATCATGGGGTAAACCAAATAAATTACTGGCTAAGTGTCTTTTTGGTAGTACAAAACGTCAGGTCAATTTGATTATTGTAACTTTTTCAGTGCTTGTAAAAAAAAATGTTATACAAATTTCATGTACCCCCTTTAAGGGGATGTATCTGAACAAGGTTTGCTCGACTGAAATTTCTTTACAGGAAATATCCTATCTTTTTTTTAATTAGGAATCACCTCCTTAAATGTTTTACACTTATTCAGTCACACCCTGTATACTGTGGTGAAAGAGTGCATCAGCGAAATAACGTAATGAAAATATTTAATGAAAGTGGCAATCATGCCTGAGCATGTACAAACGAGAAGAAGAAAATGACAAGTGGGCACTATCTGGCACTATCCATCACTTTTGGTCTTAGACAAGGAAACCTAATCTAAGATTTTGGTACCTACTATTTTCACTCTAGGTTGGGCACATTTATTAATTCCTAAAGAACAACACTGACCGTGCGAACCCTACAATACACACCCTATTAAACAAAACTCCATAATACTGATTTGAACATAATTACAAAATTTTGCCTCTCCTTTGAAGTAAAGGCCGGGAAAATACTTACTCAGAGCTGAGAGAGAGAGAGAGAAAGAGAGAGATGATTTCAAATTTTAACACTGTAAATACTCGTGTCAATATTTATTTTTGTCATGAAAAGGTTATGAAACTCTTAACAATTATTTTTTTCTTTTTTTGCTGAATATCACAAATATTAATATGTCGATACAGAAATTTTTCTCTCTCAGAACGAAATTTTACTGTGGTTGTTTAGGTATCGCATCTATTAAAAGGAGTTTTTCTAGTCCCTCTAATATAGAAGTATTGTCAAATTTGACTGGTAAGTACTTCAACATTATGAGATCATGAATGCATTTCATCAAGATTTTTTTAAAGGTATTTCATACAAAGAAGCAGAACAATACGCCATAGAAAATGTACTCCTGGAGGATACTTATCTTTTGGAAAAAAATATTAAATTTTGTCAAAAACTTGGATATTCAATTGGAAGAATTCTCGAAATCAAAAAGTTTCTTGCGAAACATCCCAACGAACTTCAACAACACTATTTGTCAATGGAAGAAGGTGGTTTCTTTCCAATTTCACCAGAAGTGTTAGCAAAGTATGTATTTGGCTTGATTTGGTTCATAAAATCATGCCACTATAAAAAAGTAGTTAAGATAAACAACAGAAAGTCATGTATGCACTAACAATCTCCAAAAATGGTAACAAAGGCTTAGTTTTCCTACATGTGAACGGTCTAACTTCCATTTTGTCACCGGGAGACACTGTAGCTTCATGTGCTCAATGCAATTTTTCTCCCAGTGACTAGTTCTTCATAGGGTATTAGTTATATTCTCCTGGACTAGATATTTTGGTTGTACGTGAATTGCTTGCCTTCTATGTTGCAGTTTCTCACATTCATAGGAAACATTGTACCTTTGATGCATCGCCTGCAGCAAAAATGTCCACTATACAACCTTATTTTTGGGAAAAATATTAGGGATTTCGAATTTTATCAATGCATGTAGTTGAACTTATTGCATCAATTGTGTAACCCAAAAACAAATTTTTTTTTCCTGTAAAAACAAACATTTAGATTGCTTCCCTCTCAACCCACAATCTGTAATTTACGAAATACTGTAAAGAAAAGTTCTAGGTGATCTCCTACCACTCAATTTTGAAGCTATTTCATATAGGAATCTGCACTTCAACTTTCTCTCTTTCAAAAGTACCCAGCACTTCTTTGAATACATCAGGGAATATATCCGTACTTATCAAATTATTCCTACCCCCTCCACATACAGGGGAAACCCTCGTGGAGTTCAACCATATTTATTTCATTTTATATCGAAATTTTGTAACATTCTTTTTATTGATATTCTGAAATAAATATTATTATTATTATTATTTCTTGCATCTATCCTCATTAATATGAGGTTTTATTAATGGTATAAAAAACATGTTTTCTTTCGGATATCGATTATCCGACGTACAATTTGCAAAACAGCAATGCATTATACTAGCACAAAATAATTTTTTATATCAGATTTATATTTTTAAATAATATATTAATATTACGTGAATAACACTGTTTTACATGTGAGTAGTTTGTTTGTCCCTACTACTAGTGCTGCCTCTCGCGACACGTTCGCTGTACTATTCTCAGGAAAAAGGCTCATTATCCTGAGAGAAACGTAATAACACTGATGACGAGAAAATTTAATCTGGCAATTTTTGTTAAGGATAATGATGTGAGCTATCAAGAATATATCTAAAAGCACTGATATTCTTCCTAAGGGTATCAAGATCTACCCCCTACATATTTGAGTATAATTTAATATAGCTTCGTTGTTTATTACTATTCTGAGCCTTCTTTTCAGAGTCAGTGATCTAAGTGTTGAAGAGACCAAAAAATACATACAGCTAACATGAATCTGCTTGAAACTGAATTGCTTCCAATTCAAAAAGTATTGGAGAGCATAGTACAGAGAGCACGAAAGTACGTCAATGTTTTGGATTCATTCTACGCGAGAAATTCCACTTTTACCTTCCAGTTCTACTTTTTGTCTGATAAACCACACGTAGATTTCCATCTGTATTGGATTTCGCGATCGTACTGCCAGAGATGGAATTCAAACATCATAATCCACTCGAAGCGAATTTTTAATTTAAGGAATTAACCGATGAATAAATCGAATCAGACTAAGACTGGTGAAATTAGGTATTTCAGATTACCAGCAATTTAAGTTATTTCCTCCATTATTCGCCGAAGGAGTCTGATTGATAATTGATGAATCGATGAATCGAATATTGGATTTCACAGATGAAGCAAAGGAACAAGGGAATTCTCGGTTTCAGTATTGGTTCACTGTTATGATGGCAATTGCCACAGGATTGGATTAAAAAAATAACAATTGTTTTCTTGCCGACGTTTCTTATTCAATGTTGTCTCGGAAGTTTGTCTGTTGCAATTTTTTTTTATTTGTATCTAATATATTTGATGGTTTTTAAAATAGTAATTTTATCATCACGAAAAAAAAACAATTTTCGAGACCTGAAGATGTCAATTAAATTCGAAACGTCGGCAAGAAAACAATTGGTTTTTCAAGAAAAAAATTGATCCTGTTAATCAACCAACCTTTCTTCATGAAAATTATGGGATCACTTAACATTTTTATTTATGTTTTTGTTGTAAAAAATTAAGACTATTTCTCTCAATATTCTTCCTATTCCCTATGATTCTATTGAGATTTCTAGTTAACTTTTATTGATTATCTGCATATGATGATTTAAACGACAGTGATCTGTGAGAAGGCCTCTAAGATATCGTAGTTTATCCCTGTTGTAGTCCAACAACTGTTTGGTATCAAGCATCGAAGGGTGAATAAACTCCTTGGAGTTAGCCAATCCTGGAAGATTCTCCCAGAAGTCCATAAATCTTCTTTGCCATCCAGGTGTTCAATCTTTGCTCGGCAAAGCTTAAAGCGATGCCAATAACAGGTTCTAGTCCGATGTAGCTGCTTGCAGCATCTTCCTTTGCAAGGGAGTCAGCAGCGTCATTGCCTTCCAGGCTAGTATGGCCAGAAATCCAGACCAGAGATAATCTGTTAAGTCTTCCTATTGAAGAGAGTCGTATTTTATACCAATTTAGACGTTGCAAGGTAGGAGCCAATAGCTTCTTACGCCGCTGGACTGTCCGAGAATATTTTTATTGACTTGTGTATGAGGCTGGATTCTTCCAATCTCTCTGTACACAATTCAATAGCGTGAAATTCCGCTTGAAATACAGTCGCATATGTTCCTAGGCAGGTTGATATCTCTGTCCTGGGTCTGCGACTGACAACATCTGCACCGGAACCGGAAGGTGTTTTTGGTCCATCTGTTAACTAACAACTATCTGCTCTTTGAATTTCCTTCGCCCGGAGGATCCAGTCCTCTCTACTCGAGAACTGTACTTTATAAGGCAATTCGTAGTTGACAGTTGGTTGACAGTGGAGGCATAAAGTCAGAGGTCATTTCCAGAATGCTGTGACTTTCAGTGTCAACCAACAGTTGCACTCTGCATTCAATTGTCAACCAACAGTTGCACTCTGCATTCAATTGATTTGTGCACAAGTCTATATGCAGTCCATCTAGTCGATCTCTCTAGAAAGATGTGGAGAGGAGGTAGATCTTGAAGAATCTCCATGGCCGCTGATGGTGTGGTACTCCACGCAATGTAGTAACTGAAAGAGATAAAATTTTACTTGAATACAACTCTGTCATCTTCAAGGGCAAACATCCGAAGTTTCAGAATACGACACTTTATTGCCTTTTCATCACCAATCTGGATAAAATTACAGATGAAGCCCCCAATCACCCAATTCATTCATAACATTATGACTTAATGTCTCGAATGAGTTAAATCTATTCATGTCATCGATGAAAGTACGTACCAGCATTCATCGGCTTATTTGATTAAATCACAGATACAGGAATCTTGTTAAAATTGAAACGGGTATATTTTCAGAAGCGATTCATTTCTGGAGAAAAAAAAAAGGTTTTTGCTTTCTACTTCTCCATCTTTATGCAAAAAAATGTGAGAAATGAAATCAATTGCTTCTTTCTTTTTTTTTGGAAGATTCCCACATTTTCTTGTATACAGATGGAAAAGTAGAAAGCCGAAACTTTTCTCTTCCACCACTTATTTCTTTCACTCGAATGTAATGACTTCCATATTTAAATCTAGACATCCAGACATTTATATTACTTCTTTAGAAATATCACGAATACCCCTGTTATATTCTCGCGAACTCTATTACTCACTCTATTAATCACCCAGTTTCGACTGAAGGAAATCCGTTTGGCCGTGATTTTTCTTGAAAACCCCAAATGGACGACCTCCACCAATTTAACAACTAATTAACAGGCAGACATACTTGCGAAGCTCTCGCCAAGTTAGCGAGATGTTCTTAAGTAACGTATCGTCCCTCAGAGACATCTTAGTAGGCTGTCCTCAGAGAAAACACTCGAGGCAGACCCCAAAGCAGCGCCTTCCAAGATTTACTGTCGGAAAAGCTGAGAGTCATTTACCAGAGGACGAAACTCATTCCATCTGGGAAGTTGTCGGTGATGATATCAAGAAAGCTTGGATCGTCTTATAAGTATTAGGAGATCTGGAGATTTTTTTATTGCTCACTTCAGAGATAATTCATTGTACAGCGTGAAAAAATATTGATGAATGCTATGAATGGCGAAGATTCTACCGGTGAGAAAATTTTCGAAGTGCATGAGAAGATATTAATCGGTTGGCCAAAGGTCTGGGGACTATGGTGGGTGGGCCAGAACTTCGACGCCCAATTTGTTTGATTTTTGGTCGATGATTTGTGGAACGTGCGGACGGGCGTTGTCATGGAGCAGGATCGGACCTCTTCTGTTGACCAGTTTCAGCTGCTGCTGACGCAACTTTCGGTAAATTTCGTCGATTTCGTCACAATATGACACTTTTTTTGGTGGGCTGGATTTTGTTTGCGCAAAAGCAAAGAAAAACAGACTTCGAAACGTGACAGTTTCTGTATATCGTTTAAATCGTAATAAATCCACTTATCGAGCTTTTTGACCTTTACCATTCGTTTTAAATCATCAAAAACCGCACGGGATGGGTCAGTCTCCATCAGGGTCCTCAAATCCTTGGATTGCTTTAGATCGACCATTTCGGGGCTTTAATCTCCGGAACGAATTTTCGCAAACCAAAGCATTATTAATTTCATGTGACATTTCATTACCTGCAGCAAAATTGTTGGTATTTTTGAAATATAAAATGGATAAATTGCTGTAAAAAATATTTGCAATTAGTGAAAACATCATTTAGAAGTTTGATTAGGTACAATAGTTGTCGAAGATCTATTGAATTCTTGATCTATTCAATTTACATGAATATAACATTACCAACTATGAATAAATCCGTCACGTTAATCTGGGGCATTTCTGTATTATTCATAATCTCAACTCAAATCGCATTTCCACCTTCCATGATTCAAACTGAGACTCTAGATCCCAATTATTCAAAATCATTGACTCTTCATTTCGAAATAGTATTAATACTAATTAACAATAAATTTGCAATTATGATCTAGAATATTCTTCATTGACATATCACACATATGGTCTGAATAATCAAAATCCACGTACGAAAAAGTTTATGATTTGTTCGCGAAACAGATGGGTATGTCTTATTTGGCGCAAAAATCTGAAACTGTCAAATATTTTTTCTTGTGGAGCATGTACTCTATTTTGAAAAGTATCATTTTAATGAAGAAAAATGTATTCATAGGCACTTCATCAAAGGTTACCGCATTTCTTGAAAGGAAGAAATCAGAGTATTCGTGAATTGCACAAAAAATTTTTGATTCAGTCTGTTGGTATTCATAGTTTTGGGTATTTTGGATTGAAAATAGTAGAATTTTCAAAATCACCCAATCCTAAGAATTACACAGGCCATATAATTCGTTAAACTTTAGCGACGTTATTTGTTGATAATGCTGGAAACAAACTCGAAGAAACACGGTAGTGGGAAGTCTACCAATGTCGCTGAAGGATATATTCACTACCTACTCAAAAACGAAATTATAATTGCCAAGACCAATCAGAAATTATCAGACAAAAACATTTAACGTTAATCATCATAATTCTGAATCATCATTTGTTATAAAACATATTTTCGTCATCTTTCACGAATTTCTTTTAGTGTGGTTTCGATTTCGAATTAACTTTCAATTCTTGTCAGTTCACCAGAAGCTGGAATACAATCCTCGACAGTTTATTTCGCCTCTTTCCTAATAACCGTGAGTCGGATTCGTAGGAATAGTTTATATTATTTATCTCAGCGAAAACTTTGTTGACGTTGTTGGTAAAGTTTGTTACCGCGTATGTCTGGCATAGACCAAACCTGAAGATAGAAGTTAATACAATAATAAGTGTGACACAGCCTTGTGCTAACGAAGTTAAGAACTTTGGACAGTAATACAAACACATAGGTAATTTAAGCACAGAAAGTGTGCTGTAGGTACCCTGAAAATATTGAATTTTCCTACGATGTCACATGTTCCAGTTGCAAGAAATTAGATCTAACTTTGAAATACGAGTATTGGATTTTAATCTCAAGTGTATTCCAAGTTTTGAACATGTTCCACTTACTGGAATGCAGTTTTCTGTTGTCAGTCTTAAAGTACGAACGATTATTTTTATTTTTAGATTCCCATTGTTCATTTCACGTATCCAAGTTACAAATTTTATTGTAGTAAATGTGTTAGGAGTGCAGTTATGTAGTCATAATGAAATAAGTACTCACAAACAAATAATTGAAATATAAATTATGGAATAGTTGGTTGGGGTTGAGTTTCCAAAATTTACTTCAAAGCTCTAGAACTAATTCATAAACGGTTCCTCAGATGTGTCTCAAAAAACTTTGACTACCGTAGTGACCTTTTATATGCCGAGTCAGAAATCTTTGATCCTAGAGAGTTCTACATCATGAATTTACACATCTTTCAATATAAGAACAAATCTAATCTGATATACTCCTGTCATAATATTTCACACGAAACAAACAGGCAATTTTATTATCTTGTGCGAAAAAGTCAATAGGACAAAACTTTTGTTATTTAGGGCCCAAAGTGTTCAAATCTCTGTCATAAGACTTGCAAAATGTATCAAATTTTCATAATTTTTGAAAACTAAATATGTTTTTGATAAATACACCACGGAAAGAAATAAGAAATATGATTGAATACATCTAGGTCACAAATGCTCATGATTTTAATTTTCCAGTGTTGAAACTTTCAGACTACAGGACTATTTTCTGTAACTTTCATATTCGTTTGATATTTAATTCTATAATTTTATTTTATAATTTTATCATGTACTGCATCAGTTAGTTTGAAAAGTATGTTTACATATACTTATCAATCTCTTTGTATTACTTCATGTTTCATTTCTCATGTAGACACGCATGGTATCTTACATTATTTACAGTTATACTATTTCATGTATATTTTATATTTCAAATTCATCTACATTTCCATTTTCAATATGTATGTTTGTATTGTTACTTGTATTTGATTTTTATTTCTCTCTCATAATTAAGTTTAAATCTAACCTGATTTATTCACTCTGTTTTATCCATTGTATTACCCACTGTATTATTCCAAATAGTGAATAAATATTATTATTATATTATTTAGTTATAAAGCAACTAAATACAATTATCAAATAACACAATACAAATAGAGCATTACAATTGGGTAATAATATGTTATAATTTATATATCTATCTATGTATCATTATTTTTATTCAGTCATTCAAATTTTTACAAACTTCAAGAACAGATAATACTGATTTAACATACGTTTTGAAAGTCTCACCATGGAAGAAGTTCCGGATACAGAAGAAAAAAATTCTAATGGATCAATTTCAGTTGAAAAATCCGTACATATTTTAAATAATTATCAGCACATCATTTTGGATGTATATTCAACAGCGACTTTTCTGGTCTTCGAAATTGTATAAGCGCCGCGCAATTCCGTTGTATGGGATTAATGCTTGTGAAAAATTTATTTTGCGCCCCAAAAGTTCAAGTTCTACTTTTCAGCGATAATGATAGTTCATATGAGTATATATCTTTAACAGATTCTTCGGAACAATCGAACTCAATGTTGAATGATAATAATAATAATATTTATTTGACTACGCTACATAATACATAATATGTTTGTAGCAAGTCATGTTTGGCTTTACATTTAAAATTCACAATTTAAAATTTACAACAATCACATATGTAAAAAATTTGAAAAGCAAAAAGAAGTAGTTTCTCGTGTGTTACCAGAAAAATGTAAAAATGTGTTCTAAACTCATCGACAGAATACAAGCAATGCCTCAACAAATAAATTTTCAATTTTCTTTTGTAAGTATTCAGACTGAGTTCTTTGAAATCTTGGGGCAAAATATTGTACTATGTATTTTTTTGCGATTAGTGAAGACAAAATCAATTTATTCTAATGTGGTGAGCGTTTCGTATGTTTTGTTCGTGGATATGATATCATTTCGCCAAGGATGGTTGATTTTTATCGATCTCAATTGAAACGTAATAAAGAAATGAAGTTGGCAATAGCATAATTCTGAGTTTTTTTAAATATTCTTGACAGTGATCCCTTTATCCAATATTAGCCAGCACTTTCAATGCCTTGTTTTGCATCCTAAATATTTAAATGGAACGACATATAACATATAGCAAACATATGAAATGTACTTGTGATGCACTGTTTGGAACCTTTGATGTAGAATAAACTGATTCATCTTCCTCTTGAGAAAGGTCACTTGGTGATCGAAACACGTGTCGATGTGTTAAAATAACGTTTTGGTGTTGGGATTAAACACCAGTAATATTCAAACATATTAAATAGCTAAAACAGATTGAATTTGTAATATATAGAAAATCCGATGATTAACATTCATCACATTATGGTCCTTTTATAATCGGTTATATGATAGGCCTGTAAATTCGATTATTATTTTGCCGGTTTCATCAAATCAAGTGTATCAGGTTTATATATAATTCTAACCAGACAATACGTTTTCTATTGAATGTGATATGATTTCAAGTCCTCCCATATTGAAAAGATTTTTCTCTTTTTCAGTTATAACTACCAAGGTTAAGGGTCATGAACATTGTAATCCGGAGAAGTTGATGGAATGTGCTAAGCCCCTTACAGTCTTTGATGGTCTAACCTCATTCATATCCAGCAAATCAGATTTAGAAAAAGTTTGCCCGTAAGTATTCACCCAAGCAAAGATATTCTATAGACTGAAAATGTCAGATGAAAAAGTTAAGAGATAATTTCATAGCCCGTTGATTCTGAGAATCGATTTTATCTGGCTCAGTTTCCAAAAAATTTAAAAATATAACATAATTGAAATCAAATTACAGTTATCAGTTACTCTTTTGTTTACATTTTTGAATAGCAGCATTCACAATAATAAACACAAATAAAAATAAAACTCAGCTATTAAAACGATTTTTTTCAAAACCGAATGTTTTCCAATATATCTAAAAAATTCACAATGTTAATACAATAATATATTTTTATTTTTGTGACTTCAAGTACGAAATTATCGTTATTTAACTATATGGTATGTTGAAAAATTTCACAAACTACACCGGATTTGATCTTCACAAACTTTATTTTCAAAAGTAACACATGTTTTCCTATCACAGTAGCTTTTTCGTAGAGAATAACATACTGAAAACTAATTCTTCCCTCTAACTTTTATATACCCCTCGTAATCACTAGTGAGAACTACTTGCTCAGATACATAGTCAATTATAATTACCTATTGCATAAATTACGTCATCATCAATAATAATATGTTTACAAAGACTAGATAGCATCGGTTTCTGAGAAAACATGTTCGGTAATGGTGATCCATTTAAATCCAGTTGACCATTCAGGCCATTGGCCATTAAATAATTTCTAATGTTTCAGAATGATTTAACTTTTCTTCTAAAAGATGATTTGAAAACGTTGAACTTGTTTTTTATTTATATAGCGCAAAGCGCATAGATGTTCCTGGATGCGATTCCTGAATGTTTTACAGATTTGACCAATATATACGTTAGGTCAAGTTCCAGAATTTAATTTATATATTCCTAGTTTCTCGAGTTTGGATGTTTTGTTTTTATCATTTTTGACTAACTTTTCAACGTCTTACCTGTTTTATATGCAATTATAATGTCTTGTTTATCAAAACATGAGGCCACTCTTTCTGTTGTTTGTCCAAAATATTTTAAAGCTCTATAATTTTGATTATCTAACTTATCACATCCCGAATCGCTTTTGCGTATACTTTTTTGGAAATTTTCCAATGGTATTGATATATTTATTGAAATTATCTGTTGAACGAGGAACATTGACCAATCTTTGAATCATGCTATTATAAGATGCTATTTTGTGTTGATATGAATGGGTAGAATCGTTGTTGGTGGGATATTTGATAACTGCACAGGTTTGTTGAGCTTTGTTAGCTTGACAAATTAAACATAACGAAGATGATCGATAGTATCTACAGACTTTGGAGCATTATAAACAGCTAATAAAGTTTGCAATCCACTATAAAATAATCTTCGAACCGGGCAGTTTTCTTCTTCAAATTAGATAGTTTCTCGAATGTTCTTAAAAACGTTTTTTTCCTTTTTTAAAGAGCGCTGAAGTCGTATCACAGCCGCTTAAAGCGTGAAGGAACAAAACGTGTTTTTTAGAACTCGAATATTTGTCGAAACTCTTAGAGGAGTATATTTCCGTTTTCACATTTGCTTTGCCAACTTTTTTAAAGAAAATTTCTTGTTCAAGAGAAGAGGCTGCCAGGTATAAATTTCAAAGTTATAAAAGAATTTCAGAGTTTAGAAATTTTGAACAAGATTTACTAAATTGTTTTCTACTTAAAATGCAATCACCGTAAAAGAGAATACAATTAAAATGTAATTGAAATATATCCCTTGATGACTTTTGGAAATACAGGAATAAATTGCATTACTGAATTCATAGATCGGTTCATTAATGAGAAAAATATTTAAATATAATATATTTTTAATAATATAATATATTTGTAAAACAACGATAAAAATAAAAACAACAATAATAATTAATTGGCGCTCCGGGGCGACTTCATTGTATTTGTTAATAAAAAATGAAAATTATTTATAATTATTCATTAAGTAATAATTTATAAACCTTAAATGAGCTGATTTCGATTGGGACAACCAGTCGATTTCAAATAATATTTAATCTGTGCTCGCACTGCCCTCTATCTCAAAAACGATTCAACGTATGAAAAAATGTTTCAACACAAGTTGTAGAGAATTTAATTCTCTACAATATTGATAATAAATACAATTAGCATAAAACCTATTGGAAACGAGGTATTGGCAAAAACGAGCAAAAAGTCAGTTTTTTTTATTTCTGACCCCCAATTTTTGAAGTTGCGGGGTCGAATCATATGTGAATTTTGGGAATAATTTTATGATGCCAAAATACAAAGTTTATACAAATTTACATCTGGGTATGTCAACTTTCCGAAATATAGTTCTAAATCAATCTAAAATGACTGATTTCACTAATTGTCAAGTCCAAGAAATTGATTTATTTTCAATGTTCTGCTTCTAATTCAAAAGAACAACTCAGTAGCACTTGTGCTAACTGAGTTGAACTTCGCCTCTTGTTACATCAGCAACTAGCTCTGCAATTTATGTAAATATTTGTATGTAACTACAGCTGGGAAACAATAAAGACGATTATTATCATTATTATTATTATAGTGAATTTAATGTTTTCATGAATTTTGTTAATATTCCTTAATTGGATTTTTTAATATCTCTTTTGATATTCTTCCTTCAGTTTTTGTTCAATATATTTCCAAATATATGAAAAATGATTTCGAATTCGTTAAGGAATTTTATTCTATGTTAGTATTGAGTAGGTTTTATATAAACTGACTTTGAACTTTTCAAATAAACACTATACTATATTTGAGTCTTCTCTGTTCCGTTTAGTGTTCAATAATTGTTCTCTTGAAAAGTATGTGAAACTAGAAATGAAAGAAAATTGTCGAAAATAAGAGTATATGTCGATATTTTATTATATCATGTTTGCTCATTTGTTCACAAAAATTATTTTTATCAATAAATCAGCAACGAGAGTCAACTACCAGAGATACAACAAAACTGGCGAAACTCTAAAGCCATTCAAGCTCAGACATAAATAATGAGTATTGTGGAGTTCGGAGGAAATTCTCGATATCGATGAAGCAAAACATTTCTATAATTTCCTGAGCATGTATTATTTCCTGCTGCCTCGCAGTAAATGTATAATTTTATCGAGAACATTACCGAACTAAGTTGTTTTGGTATAGTTACTCTTGAATTATGGAGTGCAATAATTCAAATATCAAATGCTGACTTTGCAGGGGTTGCGTTCTGACTTTGTGGAAATGGGGGTGTTAAACTAACAAATATGTATATCACAGCCGCAAAACTAGTATTGAAGTTTTATTTGCGAAATTCATTGAAGGAGAGCGATTTGAATGTATCATAATTTCAGGACATTTGACAGTGCCTGGTCTGAACCTATGAAGACCCTTTTGGCACTTCTTCTTCGACCCCTTCTGGTCTTTGATGAAATTTACACCATACAGGGTTGCTCAAGAAGTTACGTTATTCCACTTTTCTCTCACCAGGTGCATAAAGACACTTTTGAAACTTCTCTTCGTCGTCGACGAACACCCTTATGGTCTTTGACGATATATATCATCAGGGGTGCACAAGAATTTAATAATAATAATAATAATCGTCTTTATTACTGCAACCACAAAAAAATTACAGTATCAAGTTTCAATTATATATATAGAGATATGATTTAAATTTGATTTTAAACTGAGAGGGTGGCAATTTTTTTTAAATCTAGGAATAGCGTTGATCAATTTTGACATCTGGTAACTGAAAGAGCGTTTGAATAGCTGGGTTGTGAAAATGGGAGGTGTTTAAGTGCCTTTAAACCTGATGTTGATATTATGAACATCGGTTCGAAACGTTACTTTTCTGTGTAGGAACGAAGGGACTTTATATAGGAGAATCTTCTGATAGAGACAGGCAGCATGCAGTTTTCTCCTATTTTCCATATTTAGCCATTCAACTTCCTTAAGCTTGTGAGATACTCTGTTTCTTCTTCTTATTCCATATATGTCTTATACAAGAATTCTGAACTTTCTGAATTTTTTGTTGTTAATGACTCGTCAGATTCGGCCCATAAAGAGTATCTGCAAAATTCAATTGTGCTAGCACTAAGCTCTCACATAACATTTTTTCAATTCTATCGATAGGCAGTGTCTATTACCATATATCAGTTTGAGAGAGGAGTAGGCTCGTTGAATAAGTTTGTTGGTGTGTTTTTCAAACCTCATATGAGAATCAAATAACACGC
>WOGP01003705.1:0-14845 GCA_015342065.1 Leptinotarsa undecemlineata
ATTTACTGCATTTCAGGAGAAAGGCCTTTCGCTTGCGGGCAATGTGAAAAGGCATTCATAAAAAAGGTGGATCTACAGAGACACGAAGCAGTCCACGGAGGAGTCAAACCTCACGTTTGTAATGTCTGTGACAAAGAGTTCTTGAGGCCATTACATTTGAGTTACCACATGATGATACACACTGAAGAAAGACCCCACAAGTGTGCCTACTGTGGCAAGGGATTCATCAGAAAGTACTACTTGAAGGATCATATGAAGAAACACCATGATGTAACAGATTTCAACGGTCTCAAGAGCGAATTTGATGTTTCATAACAGAAACAGTGTACACGTTGCTGAATTTACAAACTTACTTCATTATCGATTAGCAACAAATATTTTATGACAGTCATTCAAATTAAAATTATATGGATAAAAGTGAATAAAGAATATGAATTGGAAAGTAGTTTGGACAAGACTTAAACATGATGTGAAAAAACACCGTTTCGCTAACGAAGCCCGCATCATCAGGAGGGACAGTATTTTCTTCTGGTGTGGTGAATATTTTTCATTTTATTTAATACAGGTGGTTTTAGACTAGCTCAGTTAGCATTTTCCAATGTTCTATTCCTGCTTGTTGCTGTGTTACCTTTTAATCAGTTATAATTCGAAGCTAGTAGACTAAATATAAATTATAATTGCAGCCCTTGAAATATTGTGGAATTTCCTGATACAAAATACCAGCCACTGCTACTTCTTGATTCTCTCTAAAACAGCATACGTAATTATACAATGTAGCGCCATAAATAATGAGCAATTCAATTTCTTTGAAATTTACGTTGTACAATTCAAATTAGGTT
The DNA here is from genome assembly GCA_015342065.1 of Leptinotarsa undecemlineata. Lineage (NCBI taxonomy): Eukaryota > Metazoa > Arthropoda > Insecta > Coleoptera > Chrysomelidae > Leptinotarsa > Leptinotarsa undecemlineata. The sequence continues at coordinate 840 of WOGP01003705.1, forward strand.
CCAACATTTTATCAAATAAATACTGGTAAAACAAACAACAACTGGCAACAGTGGAAACCGCTTATCATAACCTAAAATCTACGAGTGTAGTTTGACATTGACAATTATCGTCCCACCATCGCGAGCTCAAGTGAGAAAAATCCAACTTCAAACATGTGGGAATTTCCTGATACAAAATGCCAGCCACTGCTACTTCTTGAATCTCTCTCAAACAGCATACGTAATTATACAAGGTAGCGCCATAAATAATGAGCAATTCAATTTCTTTGAAATTTACGTTGCACAATTCAAATTAGGTTCCGACATTTTTTCGAATAAATACTGGGAAAACAACTGACAATTATCGTCCCACAATCGCGAGCTCGAGTGAAAAAAATCCAACTCGAATTGACCAATCTCTAGTCAGGTTTTCATCTAAACAATCCAACTGATGTACCAGCTTTGAAAAACCCATTGTCTAACTTTCAAAAGTGGATGGAGAATGAACGACACTTAGTTGATCTATTATTTAGAATAGTGGTATTAGTATGTTGATTTCTGATTAATTTGCAAATTCAAATATCCGTCCTAGGTCTCTGACCTAGTTGTGAACTATACTTTCCATCATTTAAAGTTGATAAAATTCGTCAAGTACTTCGACAATCTTTTTCTGATCTCTGTTTTATCACGACTGTTGAAAATTTTCAATAAAACCTATTTCAATTCTGAAATTTGCCCATACACACAATCGTGAATTTGTTGTTGAAAATATTATTACCTTTATGTAATCGGTCTTTTCTATTTCTTGACTTCTTACTCGGAGTCGATTAATTCGACGGCGATTTGTCGCTTCTATAGTGGATAAAGAATAATATTTCAGAGGTACGTAAGTCATCCTAGTAATGCCTTTGGAAGGTTACCACACAATTTATAGTAAGAATCTTTCACTTATCTGTTGATTAATAATTAAAATAGCTTTGAACAAAACCTGTTATGTTCGAGTATCTAATTACCGTTCAATGACACCATTTGTTGAACACACTAGCGCCCTTATCGGTGAAAAATTTTCCCGACCCCCAGAACACACTTGGAACCCTCCGATATTTACCGAACGTTAGATTGTTGAGTGTGAAAAGTTTTACTTTGGCAACACAGGAAACTTAAAAGGCAGTGATTGGCGGGTTCAAACTTTGATGTCAGAGATCAAAACATTCAAATTTTGAACTTTTTTATGGGTGCACAAAAACAGAAATGGAAAAAAATCCGAATTTTGAAGAGAAACAGTACTACTACATGAGTAAATACATGAAAGAAAATAAATTGAATAAGTGACCCATTATTGTGGTAAATTTGTGAGATGTCTAGATTGAGAAGGCCCAGGAGAAACTCAACTTCAGAGAGATATCAAGCACTATTCAGTGATTCAGAGTGTAGACACGTGAGTAAAACTTCAAAAGCAGGTCTTTCATAAACGAGTTCATGATCAAATTTTGTCTCTTTTTCTACGGAAATATCCCTGTGATTCATTAATTTATTTACAGTAAATTGGTGAATATAGCCATTACCATGTGCTAAGAGATCATCATGAAAAATGACAAAACTTTATTTTATTTCTTATTTTTCATTTATTTACATTAGTATTTCCACTCGAAGTCAAATAAATTCTGATTTTTCATCACTAAGTTGTTGGGATGTTCAATACATTATTCTTATTATTTGTTTAAAGTATCGATGCCTGCTTTGCTCAATCACAAGATCAACAGGGAAATGAATTTATTAGAAAAGTACTCAACACAACTACAGAGCAAATATAAATACATCAAAGAATTGAGCAGATGCTATAATAACCAAAGATTTTCTTCAAGATATTCAGAAAACTCAGTCCCAGGCAAACATTGGATCTAAATTTAAATCATACTTTCCCTTGTACAGTTGGAGGTTAGCCTCTATTTGAATGATTTGATGAACATGTTCCCAAAACTTTGCAGTAAGAATAGTTTTCACTCGAATAGAGCAAAAACATTTCAAAAACCAAAAGTAATGAACACTTCTCAAATCCAACAATTGTCCATAGTATTCTTGAAAGCATAAATTGATAGTACATATACTTCACGCTAAGGCAGGTCCTTCCAGTGGATGAAAACACGGTCCAAGTATTTATTCATTTTGAAAAAGCAGGATACCACATAATAAAGATTTTTCTGCATTTGACGGGGATAAATATATAAACACACAGGAAAGTTTATTTATTTTTCATTACCTAAATGCAACAGGTAAAAAGTTAAATATTTATGGGGATCTTTCATTTGAAAGTAATCAAAACTTTGTTACATATTTTGAAAATTCAATATTCCTCTTTGAAGTATAAGTACAGCTGGTGAATCTCTCGTTTGCCGGCAACTTATGTGTATATTTTGTATTCAACGATTCATCTGAAGTATCTATCCGATGGAAAAACTTTTTTTAAATATCCGTTATTGAAATCAGATGCACTCATTATTTTCTTACCAAAAACACTTATTTTACCAACACTAATACAAGTTCTATGTGAACAGATTATCCTCAATGTTTTAGTTCTTTTATCATATTTCACATAACCAACTCCAATGGGTTCTTCATTGGCATGATTTATAGATTCATTACACTCTTCTATATCATGCAGTTTGACTGGTATGCCTTTCCAGCTGGTAGTTGGTGAGAGAAAGCCGTGTAAAGCTCTATATAAATTGTAAACATCGCTAGATTGCATATTCATCCAGTCAATGGTGGCGAAATCAGGTGTGATTTTCGGTGCTGTAAAAATTTAAATCGTCACAACTCAAGTCTTATGGAACAAAAGCTATTCAAAATATTGTTAACCTAGTAGTAAACCCCTCAACTGCTATTTTGAAGATTTTGTGGGTTATGAAACTTGGGAACGTTTGACTTTGATTGTTCCACTAGGACTTTTATAGAGTAATACACTGCAATACACACTCTAACTTCTTATTTATATGAAAAGATAGACCCATGTTTGGAGAAAATAATCAACGAAGAGAAATGAAATTTTTGTAAAATTCTGTGTCTGCCATAAAACAGAAAGAGATATTGATTAAAATTGTCTACATGTGTGGAGTTAATATGTATTCAATCGCCATTATATGAGAGAAACTGAAAACCAGAAATGAGATTTTTCTTGACTCAAATTGTCTGGTGAACTAGAAATTCTTTTAGAAAAACAAAATATTTGGGCCATCATGAAAGGTCATTCTTTTGAGAGATCAATTTCCATCTTTCTCCATCTTTATTCCCTTTTCTTCCCAAAAATGTAACTCTCCTTAAAATATACTTCCTTCAATTTGAAGAAGACTCCTGTAGCTGGGATTTAATCAAACAAGTGAATGAAGTAAGAGAAATTATACCTCTTTCATTTACTTTATTGTGTAGCAATTCTGTGAATGATATCCGATTCAATTATATAAAGAAAGTTTGGAATACAATCTGAATAGAGAAGAGCGTTTTTTGTATAATTCAGTGTACCTATAAAAGCATTTGTTTGCGAAAACCTTTTTTTCCTAAATAAATATGGATAGTTTTGAAGAATTTTGAGGTATATAATTGAAACAACTACGATTTGGCTCAAGTGAAAAATACCTGGTTCTTGATTTTCAAGCTTTTCAACTTCTACATACTGCCCGTTCAATTTATATGTCAAACTTTTCACATACAGTTCTCAAATTCATTCAAGACAGTAAAACGATTTCTTCATAAATATAATTCATAAGAATAGTTCATTAGCTTTGACTTTTGAAATTACTGTGATTTTATAATTAGACTGATATTTCGTTCAAATATTTTTTCCCAAAAATTATCTCACCTAAAGTGACTTTCTCATTTGATTGAGGCCTGGCGTTTTCCAGTGATTCTGGAAGGTTTCTCAAAGTTTTCACTAAACATTCAGCACCCAACTGTCCTAGCCTCTGTCGTAATTCTGGCATAAACATATTTTTTGACACAAGCACCCTTTCTTGCGCTACAATTTCCCCGGCATCAAACTTATCGGGCTTTATCCGCATTATTGTAATTCCAGTTTCTAAATCTCCTTTTGCTAAAGTGTAGATTATCGGAGCCGCGCCTCTCCATCTGGGAAGCAGACTTGCATGGACGTTCAATATGCCACTGAAGAATAATGAATGAAGATGTTAACAGTTTTGGTAAACCAATGAAATCGGAGGATACATACTCACAAAGGGAACTTATTAATAATTGATTCGGGAATTAACTTTCCGAAAGATACCACGACCCCCAAGTGGAAAGATTCTTTTTTTATAGAAAGTGGCCAATTGTGAACCAACATATTCTCTTTTTTTGCATAATTCCACACGGTATTGTGACTTCCTTGAGAGAGGGTAGCAACTTCCAATTTATTTACTAATACACCTCGCACGCTTGAAAGAAAACACTATGAAATAAAGGTGACCACCAGTTTTTCATCATCAATCCTCAATGATAAATGACTCACCTTTCGGAGCTTAGAGCTTTCAAACTATATAGGGAAAATTCGTCTGTCCCAAAAAATAGCACATTCCATGGAGGTTTTGGATGAAATGTTGAGCATACCCTAGCACTTTTGATATTACATATGATATTATTGACTGAATTGGATAGAAACTTCATTTAAATAAAGTTTTCAAATTTCATAGAAATATATTTAACCTCACTTCCTCAGCTTTCTCTTTCTGAATCTTGGAGTTTTAATGACAAGTTGGATTGTTATTAGAAATAGAGCATTGACTCACATTCTAAAAAAGAGATAGATGCCCTGGGTGACAAATATGACTATGATGCCGGTAACGTGTCATTTCGAATTCATTAATTTGACAATGAATCGCTTCTGATATTCCTGATAATCACTCCTCGATACACAATTCGAACTTATTTTGATATCTGTCGAAGAATTGATACAAGGGATGTTTTTAACCGCTTGGTACCTTGTTGGCGAGATAGAGCTGTTACTAGTCAACAATCTTTCCCTTAGACAGATATTTCATACATGCAGTGGAACAGCGTTGGAATCAATTGTGTTCCAAGCACAATTCTGTTTGGGGCTGATCTTTCCTGTACCGATGAGAATATTACCTCATAACCGGTCTGTATGTGATTCACTGATTTCGGCAAAGTCTTACTGCTGGATGAAAGATAAACATCTATAAGACTAACCTTTGAATATTTCAGATTTCATTTAGAAATAATTCTCCCATATGAAATGATTGCTGTCTGTATATTTCGCTTGAAAAGGTAAATTCAATAATTTAGCGACTGTTATTGCAGATTTAGTCATCAACTGATGGTAACGAAATAAAGAGTTAATAATCCATCAACCAATTTCAAAATATGACCTAAGTTAATACTTGTTAATTGCTACTGGAGCGGTTATATTTTTGTCTCTGACCTGTTGTTTCATGTCTTTTTTCAAATATTTTCATTGGAATTCAAATTAATATCATTCAACATTAATAGTATTTAATAAATTTCAACGCTCGTGACTATTATGTGATTGACAGTTATGTCGAAGTGACAGTGATGTTCCAAAAGAAATGACAGAAGAAGTTGAATTGTTTGTTGAGATCTGTGTACTGTCAATGTTGAAAATTCGTTTAATTATAGCTGTGTACTGTTTTTCACAATTTATTTTTTCTAGTTTTCTTATCAGTTTATGAATAATTAACATTTAGTAGTTCGCTCACAATGGTATGATCACCTGCTTTGTTTCTTTGCTCAGAAGAATTTATTTTTGTATTGTATTATCAATACAAGGGGCGTAAACTTGATAAGAAAATCATGCAATTACCTTTAATTTCAGACTGACAGATGTGCAGAAGAAGGGAATACTATCCCTCTAACGGATAATTCACTCATGGTGGATATATCTGACGCTTTGAGCGAAAAAGATAAAGTCAAGTTTACAGTTCATACCCGGACAACAATGAAGAATTTCCAAAAACCAGAGTTTTTGGTAGTTCGTCAGCACGAAGAGTTCATTTGGCTTCACGATCGTTATGAGGAGGAGGCTAAGTACGCTGGGTATATTGTGAGTATGAAAAGTTGGTTGTTTTCACTGGGCATATATATCATGAATGAACATAATAGATACCTCCTCCGCCACCCCGACCAAATTTTGATGCCTCTCGGGAAAAACTGCAGCGACTGGGAGAAGGCGAGGGAACTATGACTAAAGAAGAGTTCACTAAAATGAAGCAAGAATTGGAGGCGTGAGTAGTTTTTTGTAGTTTGATTCTCAAAGAGATCATACAGAGAATAATAGTACTAGTACGGTTTTCGTATATATTTCAGTGAATATTTAGCGACATTTAAGAAAACTGTTGCCATGCACGAAGTTTTTCTCACCAGACTCGCGAGTCACTCAATTTTTCGTGAAGATTCACACCTACAAGTTTTCCTAGAATACGATCAAGATCTGTGTGCCCGTCCAAAAGGAAAACTGCAACAGCTGGGAGGATTGTTCAAATCTGTCGGAACCACCACCGATCAGTATTACTTGAATGCAACTGTTAGAGATGTTAATGACTTTTTTGAGCAACAAATGAACTCTTTGACAGAGTATCATAGTCAGCTCAAGGAAGCAACATATCGCACCGATAGGATGACTGAGAAACATAAAGGTAAAATAATAATTTTTTATTAGAAGTTAGTATTCAGTTTCTTGTATTGCAATTGAGTTATATAAAAAAAATGTTGGGAAGGGAAGGTTTTGGCTTTCTACTTCTCGATATTGATACAAAAACTGTGGTAATCTTCCAAAGAAAGGAAGAAAAACAATTGCAATCACACAATTTTATAAAAAGTTTATTTTGAATTCAATCGTTTCTCTTCCTTTCCTCGGAAGACTCCCACACTTTTTTGTATGAAGCTGGAGAAGTGGAAAGCCTAAACCATTCTCTCCCAACAATTAATCTCGGGGGGCTGAAAAAGTTTGCTTTGTTGTTATGTATCTAGGCAAGTATTTATTCAGAAACATTGAAAATTGAATAAATAAAACCCATTCACAAATCAGGGGTAACAAAAATTCTCGAAAATTGTTTACCTGGAATATCCATTGTGGTTTTGAATACAATTATGAAAAATTGATAGTAAATTCAGTTTGACAAAACAGATGAAATTCAAAGCTTCAAATTCAGTTATTTAAGTTTCTGATATTCATGAACCATTCACAAAAACAGTTTGGCTTTCAAAGAGATTTTTCGAAATCCATTGCCAAAAAAATATCTCATCAATATAAATGAAAGTTTTGACCCAGCAATATGAATTCTTGTAATTTTTTTTATCGTAGTTAATTTTTTGTCTTTTCATAAACTACACCTTACGATTTCATTTCCACAAGTTTTTGTGTGTGTAGTTTATGAAATTACTATGGATTTTCTTCAAGTAACAATCGAATCAATCAGGAAAAAAATTTGTTGTCTTTGTCCGGGAATCGATGACATTGAATAAGAATAAATTGAGTTTGAATTTCAAAATTATACAGTAGATATACTACAAGGTTCTGAAGTAAAACCACTGTTGTGGTTAAATGTTTATTGATTTTTGTCCTCTTCAAACTAGCCCCCCCTCATATATGAAACTTGTACCACTAACCTAACCTACTCTGCTCTAACTCAACCTAACCTAACCTAACATAACCAACAAAGTAGCTAGACTTTTAGACAATTTTTTATCTTACATAAAAAATAATATATTTTTTTGAATAAAAAGTATCTTATGATATTTCTAATACCTCCAAGAACATGTGTACAAAATTTCATGATGATCGGTTGAGTAGTTTTCACGTGAAACCGTAACCTCACCTTACCTCACATAACCTAGCCTAAACTAATCTAACCTAACCAACAAAGTAGGTAGATTTTAAGAATTTTTTGACTAACTTTTTTTATATTATATAATTTTTTTTTTAATAAGAAGTATCCTATGTGTATAAAATTTCATGATGATCTGTTGAGTAGTTTTTGCGTGAAACCGTAACAAACAAACTACCTAACCTAACTACTTAACGTAACCTTACCTAACCTGAACTAATCTAACCTAACCAACAAAGTAGCTAGATTTTAAATTTTTTTATATATTACATAAAAAATACTAACCTAACTACTTAAGCTATCCTAACCTTACCTAACCTAACATAACCTAACCTAAACTAATCTAACCTAACCAACAAAGTAGCTAGATTTTGAGACTTTTGACAATTTTTTTATATTACATAAAAAATAACTTTTTTTTAATAAAAAGTAGCCTGTGTTACTTCTAATACCTCCAAGAACATGTGTACAAAATTTCATGATGATCGGTCGAGTAGTTTTCACAGTGAAACCGTAACAAACAAACTTACATTCCCATTTATAATATTAGTAGGGAATTAGGGATAATTCGGACAGAGAACAAATTACATTGAATGGTAGTTGAAGTGAAAAAAATAATTAAACAAGATGAATTCTAGAAAAACTAATTACAGCAAAATTTGATGTTATTGGTTATAATCTTTTTGAATTAGATCTTTTTCTTTCAATAAATTATCGAAGTCCATTCCATTGTGTGATTGCTTTCGAAAGTTTCTTTTAATTTGTTTTTTTCACAAGGAAATAATTTGGCTGGTTTGGAAATTATAGTTAAATGGTGTGATTTTTAATTGTCTTGTCAGATTTCTTTTCTTTCATCTCAACTAAATGAGTCAAACAGAAGATTTGTGATTTATGTAGAATGCCCTACATATTTTTAAAGTTCTGTGTGGAAAAAGTGTACTTCATTGTACCGGAAATTTTTTTTTTCTGCAATTCTATTTCAGAGCTTGCCGATAGCTATATCAAAATATCCAGCGGTTTATTGCAATTAGCAAATAGCGATAATGGTCATTTGGATAAATATTTAGCAAAAGTGTCGGAAACCCTTGAAAAAATTAGGGTGAGTAGTTTTTTTAAAGTGAAATTTCAAATATTGCAAATGTTTGTATTTGTTAATTCAGAAAATAGAAAGTAGAGTTGCAAGCGATCAAGATTTGAAGCTAGCAGATACCCTTCGGTACTACATGAGAGACAGCCAAGCAGCCAAGGCGCTTCTCGTCAGACGTTTGAAATGTTTAGCAAACTATGAAAATGCCAATAGAACCCTTGAGAAGGCCAGGCATAAAAATAAGGACATTCATGCTGTAAGTTTTGAAGTGTTTACTATCAATTGCAATCTCCAGAATTGTGTTAATTTTCTCTCGTATTTATTTATTACAAGTCTTGATTACTTCCATCAATATTTTATAATAATAATGACAGTAGTATTCATTTGTCTTGGAGGATACAGAAAGTACATATGGTAAGTCAGGTGCGAATGAATAGCGTTTCGCTACACAGTAGCTTCATCAGTTACTGATACATCAAACTATTCTACAATATTTTTTATATAACAGTAGGTAGGTAATGAGAAAACAGAAAGGTTTTGAATAATTATCTAGGTATAATACAATATGTTTTACTTTCTGGTTAGATAAATGGTTAATTCTGGCAAAACAGCTAGATTTAGAAAGCACAAATTATTAACATATCATTTCTAGAAAAACAGTTAATATGTTCTGTTGGCCTTTCAAAAAAATAATGGTGTAATGGGGAATATTACTCCTAACGAAAATCAAGTAGTTTTCATAAAAGAGCTCTAAAACAACGAATTTAAAACTCATCATTTAAATACTTAAAAAAAGAGGCAAAAGCCATTATCATAGAGAGAGAGAGAGAGAGGAATTAAATAATCCATTCAACATTTAAAGGAATTCGTTTCTATTTCACTATTTGGCAACGTCGGTTATAGGTAATAAAGGACAATGAAATCTGTTACCTGTATGAGACAAACAGAGATGACATATTTCAGAGGCGTGCTGTTCTGTTTATTTATGTTCCGAGTTTCGAGACATTCTGTGACATATGACATTCTGTTAACCTAACCTATGTTCCTCTATATAAATAAATAACAAAACAACTGTGTTTATGTGGCTTGTGGAGATGGTATTGAACTATAATTTATATTTTGCCTTAATTGTTGATTTATAAAGATAATTTTCCTTTTTTAAAGTAGAATATCTAAGTATGTATAAATTATTTCAACTTGATACAGGCTTTGTTAGGAACATTCCCCGTTAGACAGAATTCTAGCAAGTTGAATTTTCGTAGTTAGTCCATGTTGAAATCGTTGTTATTCTCTAAAAGGCGGCAAGCAAAGGTGAAATTAGTTTCCTTCAGCTCAAAACTCCTATTACGTTCGGCGATTCTTGTTTTGAAATGTCTTGAAGTTCTTCCTATATTATAAACTTCTGGGCATAATGCACATGTTGGTTCGTAGACCCCCTGATTTGTTATCTTTGTTCCTTTTTAACTTGTTGTTCTTTATAACACCTGAAGAACTCCAACTTCAATTTCAAAACCAGAATCGCCGATCATAAAAGAAATTTTGAGCTTTCAGGGAATAACCACAATTTCAACATTTATATTACAAACAAAATTCATGTGAGACGAATAATTCACTAAGATAACATTTATATTGATTTTGTGTCTTATGTTTTTGGCTAACAGGCTCCAGAGGTTCAAGAGGTACGTTAATTGTCGAGTAGTTTGAGAAGAATAGAATGCCTTGCATATATCTTTAGACCAAATTTTATTTTTAATTTGATTTTTTCTAGAGTGGTTCTTAGCATGAGAGTATAAAGAAAATCAGTTTTAGTAGATGAGAAACAACTATGTTGGTCTTTGTTAAAAGCAATAGTGAAACATCTTGTTTATATTGAATCTATCGAATCTAATGATTTTGATCATGTCAGAACTGTGAAGTTATTTTCTACTGCATTAGCTTAGGGAAAAGACCCACTTAGTTATATAGTAAATGTTGACTAAAGTGGCCATGCCTTGAAATTTTATGGAAAATTGCTGCTCCCCAAATTTCAAATATATTTTTTAGAAAAATTTGTCTCAATTTGACAGGCAGTAACTTTCCATATAATTTTGAAGTCAGCAATTCGTCCAAACTCATATGTTGAATCTACACCACACGTAAACTTCAATAATGGTTCATTCATTAGGTTTATCATTTTGTCACATAAGTTACAACTGATGTGAATAGAGAGTAAATAGGTTGTTTCGAAAGTTTTCTCCGTTTTTATGATTACTTTAAATTGTTATATCTCAGTGATTACTTATACGATTTAATCAAATCAGTGCCTTTTGTCAACCTAGCATAAATCCAGCATAACAAGTAATTGCTCGCGATATGAAGTCGACGAAAGCCGTTTTTGTCTGGTCCCAATAGGCGAAGGTTTCACCGGTGAGAAAGTTATCAAAGCGGGGGATCTTGGGAGTATAATGGGTAAGGCAGAACTTTAACGGTCAGTTCGTTTGATTTTCGGATGGTGATGTTTCGGTACATTTCGTTGATTTCATCAGAATAGGACTTTGCTGCGATGGTTTGGCTGTTTGGAGCTAAAATCTTCGGCACGAAATTTCAGAAACCTACGTCACACAATACGTTCATTAACACTCATTGCCAAATGCCTGTTTAATTTTTAGGGTTGTTTAGGCAGCGCTTTGGTATTAATTTGAATTCGTAGAGAAAAATTGGCCGGAAAATTATAATATCATATATTAATGAACTGAAAAGAGGCCAAAAATTAAATTTGGAAACAATAATAGCATTAATGTATAGAGTACATTGTTATTACATTATACATTTATGTATATAGATCAGTATACACCACGATACAGTAGAACAGAGGTGTTAAACAAATTTAGAATTTGTAGGCGAGCCGAAATTTAAAAAAATAACTGAATTATTATAACATTTTTATTCATTTAATTATATAGTATATAATATACGGTTGTTGAAAATCATATCAAGGACTTCCCAGCCACTACTTCGCAGTACAACTAGAATCCTTCTCCGACCGTATCGCTTCGATTACTCGACTCAACAGACTCACGTCGCCGCCGACGCACTCCTTTTATATCGATAAGGAAGGTTCTAGTTTAGACCCGAAGCGGGAGGAAGATTCTGTTGTTCTCAACAAAAATAGTAGGGTATTTCCGCGTGTTGCTAAGAGGTGGCGTTACTGTCTATGATTGAGTTGTTTACTAGAACTAAATAGGTACTAACTTACACTATCTCGCTTGTCTAGGCACTCGATGCTTTTGAAGTTACTTATAAATGTAGTGTGCACATTTTGAAACTTCCCTAGAGGAATGGAGTGAAGTCTGAAATCTTTAAAGAACGTGATTCTGCATTGCGATCGCAATGTGTCACAGAAAAAACACATGGAGCTACAGAACGGACAAAACTTATATTCCTCTTTTGACGGTACCAACTTTGTTGACTGAAAATACTACAAGAAAAGTATTACATTGTTCTAGTGTGTGGAAAAATAGTTTTCATCAGATGTATGTTTGTTCACTGGTTTGGTTGCTCGTTTATGATTTTTCTTCTAGGCTGAACAAGCACAATCTGCCGCTTGCGAGCAGTTTGAATCTATTTCTGCTCAAGCTAAAGAGGAGCTACTAGATTTCAAAACCAGGAGGTTACATGCATTTAAGAAGAGGTGAATATTCGATAATTTTTTATATGTTCTTTTTCAATTTGAGCTTCAGTTCAGAATAGTCTTTTTTACTTTAATTTTATTTTTCAACTTGAATTTTTATAATTTCTCAGTTACTCACGTTAACGTCTAGGATTGAGAAAATCAACGATATCCTACAGATTTACTTGTCAAAATTTGTATTATTTTCAAACTTCTATGGCACATGTCAGAGGACGGTTCTATTTTGTTATAAATACTCCTTCTAGTTTAAAAAAATCCACTCTAGGTGAATATTTTTTTTTAACAAACCAATCTTTTCACTAAAATATGGTGAGGAGAATGATTTGCAATGTTATTGAAAGCTGTTGATTGCTTTTTTGGTTTATTTCTTCATCTTTCTATCAGCCGTTGAAGGACCAATGATGAGTTTGTCAAGTCGTATGTACATTTAATAATTCGTTGATTCACAAAGCTGCTTTTGATAAAACGATGTTTTTCAGTTTGATAGAACTGGTTGAACTGGAGATCAAGCACTCTAGGACCCAGCAGGATCTCTTGAAGAAGGCAGTGTCCAATCTCAAAGAATTGCTTTAATCTTCGTGATACGTCCTTTTGATACCTATCTAAATTTGTTTAATTTTTTTATTATTTGTTGTACATTCCCTCTTTTTCCAATTTTATATATCAAGAAATAATTTTGTAAAAAAAATATTATTTTAGTTATGTCTACGTGATATATATTATATGGCAAATATCTATATGAATATAACATCATCAGTCGAATAATGCATGTTATCTGTAACTGAATGGAAGATGATTTTTTTAAATATTTTGTGTATTATTATGATTGGAGCTAAATTATATTGTTACATAAATAGTAGTATCTTATTAATGCCAAGTGAAGGTCGAATATACAGCTCGCGGACTGAGTCATGGTCGGTGGGAGGAATCGTACCTGCGTAAAGTTTGGATCTGTGTATGACAAAGAGAGTATTAGGGAAAAAGGAATAGAAACTTTTGTTTGCAATTTTGCGTAGTACGGATTGAAGAGTAAACAAAGTAATTGTAAATTTGGATGACTGGCAAATTGCCGAAAAGGCAGAGCCATAATAAGAAGAAGAATTGTAAATTTGCCTCTATGACGAAATCTACAATGAAAACAAAATCTAAATCTTCAAAAGATCTAGGTAGAGTTTAGTCAAAAAAATAAAAATAAAAAATACCTAGCCGAAAATATTTTGAAGAACAGAAGTGTAAATGAAAAGACTGAGTGGGGCCCATAATGTACAGTATTTCCAATACCAATTGGAACAGCACATAGAAGGAAGTCCTGCCTCGACATAGGCATATTATTTTTCAGTGGTAGTTTTTCAGTTACTTATTCTTACAATCATAGCAATTGATCACCCCATGAAAAAGTTATCTCAACTGAATTTTT
>WOGP01003706.1:0-14845 GCA_015342065.1 Leptinotarsa undecemlineata
ATGGGCTTTGTACTTGCCATTAGTGTCAATTTTTTTTTTGTTAAACTTATCGGTACAATTTATTAAAAAAAGTAATTTTTCAATTTTTAATTAATTGTAACCAGGCCACGATTAATTCGGGCAACCCATTTTTTTTATAAACTTTGACACACTAAATTTCTTATCCAATAAATTTTATTCATTAAACAGATCGGTGAAGGTCGATTATACATCGGATCCTCTACTATAAGGCAAACTTGAGTAAGTTTCTCATTTAAAAATTGGCAATATTGAGTAAAGTTGGTAAAGTTTTGGATTAGCTGCTCCTTTTAATTTTGAAAAAAAAATTGGTGAACCTACGTATCTTGACGTGTACACATCCGAAAGAGAAATTCGTGCGCTCCCTTATTTCCAGAGTTACAGCCCGAAAATTTAAACTTCTCAGCCTTCTTTTCGCATAATACAAACTATAGAGAAACAGTGGTATGTGTTCATCACATAACCATTACATCTTATTTCACATTCTTTGACACTTTTCAGTTTACTAATAAATATTTTTGAAGCAGCATTTTGGTAATAGATCTTTCCATTTCACTTTTTTGAGTTTAATATCCTAGCCGGCATCACTGTTTACTATCACCATTTAAAACTCAGATCAGATGTTTTGCCTTCACTGTTGAGATCTTCAGTAATTTTTTGACAATTTATTGAGTAAAAAATAGATTTGAGAAGTAAATTGACATTGGCTTATATTCCGCAAAATAAATCAAGTGAGTATGCATTGCAGAATATTCGTACAAATTTCAAATAGTAGTCGGTGATAGTTATCACCACTTTTTTCTCGAAATGTCACTAGTATAAAACTTCAAAATGGATGGATATCACCAGAAGATATATCCATTATTGAATCAAGTTTTTTTATAAGTTTTTTATATGTTTATTATTGAACTAAAAAGTGTTAAAAAAAGTAAAATAAGATGTGGAGATCAATAGTGAATAAATACTTGTGTTTTTCTTTAGTTTGTATTGAGGAAAAGAAGCCTGAAAAGTTTAAATATTTGTAATTTTGTAAAGCTGTAACTCTGAAAGTAAAGAAAAGCACCGATTTGTTTTTCAGATTCGCAATCTACCCGTCAAAATACTTGAATACATCGGAGGGCACAGCCAATTCAAAATTATACTACTTCCTTATCTTCAAAGGTAAATTTACAAAAATTGTTCATGATTATAATAAATTGATCAGTATTCTGAATAATTTCGAAACTTAGGATAACAAAAATGTATTTTAATTTGTTGTTCAAACAAAATCCCTCTGAACATATCTCAGAACATGCTTTTTATGCTATAATTTGTAACTTTTATCTTCATTTGTTTTTATTTTACACTTTTATGAATCTGAGCTATTCGTGTATGGGGTAACAGATGAATAAAGTTACCTAATAACATGAATAGTTTTTAAAAACTGAAGAGGGTGTTATAAAACGGTCGAAATTGGTTATTACGACATCGAAAAGACCGTTGATATCGATCATAAAAAACCGTTAGTTATAATAACGACGTTTTACAATGTGTGTACAAATGTGCATACAGAAAGCCATAGCTACTAATAGAAATATCTAAAATGGAATATTAAATTAATTACAAAATTTATTACACATAAAACATAATGTATGTGAAATCTCACATAGAGAAACAAACGACGTTCATGGAAAAAGAAAGAAAAAAATCTTTATTGACTACAATATTTACAAACTACATGGGTATAGTAACTCTATTCCAAATGATGTTGAAATACTGCAAACATTTTTTGTTGTACATGTTCAAATTCTTTATTAACATTATTATCTGTTACGACTGCATAAATAGTAGACTATGTCCGTGAAAGTATTGAAACTTATTTGAATTGGAGAAGATATTTTCAGGAGAGATTAGTATTTGGGGAAGAAAGGTTTAAGGACTTCTACTTCTATTGTGTACCTTAATATTCATGTGAAAGTAGTAATTCAATGTTCATATGAGAGCTTTTAAAAAGCTTTCATTTAACTTGACTTGTATGTATGTTAATAAATTTTGCAAGTGTAATTTGACCCACTTCCCGGTTTCCGATTGACCTGAAATTTTGCATGCTGGTCCAGAACCGATGACAATGCATGTTAATCATAAACGAGACCTGACGCTACTGCCAGGATAGGTTCCGTACGAGAGATCACCTCAGCGGTAAATAGCAGGGACATTTTGTATACGCATTCGTTTATGATGGGCAGTTGGTAGGCTCACCATAAAATAGATGCCGCATCCAGGGTTGACTTCAATGAAGAAAATACATTTCTAGAAAGAAAATTAAATCAAGCTTTTACCTTTGAATACCTACTTCCCGACTCTAAAAAGAAGACAATAAATGGCGTAGTAGGTTGTAAGAAACCAACCATATTCATTTGCATTATGATAAAATATTATTATCTACCACCCTCTAAGTTCCCAGAGTAAGAGGGTCCATCACGCAATGTGAGCAACAGACACGGGAGACATACCATGACTTTGGTGAGATGGGCGTCATTAGCATTGGTCTGCAACCCATCTAGGAGAAGGAAAACTCCAAAATCAAACCCGGAACGGTGTTTCGTCAGGCACGAGTAAGCTCTAAGCTGAAAAAATGGCGCATCTTTCACCAAATTACCACCCAAGTCAAGGTGTGGCCGTGCCGAAAACTGAGTGGCATCAGGGTGTAAAATGATGTCGTGAACGTACCACCTCAGGGCATCAGAGCGCACCCAGTTGTATATTACGTCTTACTTTGCTAAACGAAGCTCGGGGGAGGTTGACAAATATTTCTTCGATACTCGTGGGAACACTATGGGAAAAAAAGAAACATCAATACAAAGAAAAAGAAAGTTAGAGAAAGAGCTTGAAACGCCAATGAATTGACAAGGTTAAAATATGCATGCAACGAATAATAGCAACCGAATCCGACGATCAACGTGAGGCCCGCCCAAGTGCGTCAAATTGGAGGCTCATTTAGGTACGTTAAGAGTATTAACTTTCGTATTGGTCGATAACTATCGATTGAAACAAAAAAATATAAAATAAAATGATGATAAAAAAATATTTAAAATAAGCCTTTATTTAAGTGCCCTGAAAAGATTAAAATAAAATTTTAAATCCCAATAACCACATTCATTTATGATTTTACAGAATTGAAATTATAACAAATTCTTGTCGCGATGCCTAGAAAAAGTCTTAATAATCTATTCCACTAAGCAACAAGTTTTCAATCATAACAAAACCGTGCTAGAACAGTTTCGTACCCGAAAGATAGTCTAATAGACTACATATGTAGAGATTTCTTCTTAGCATCGCTACAAGCTTTTATTATAATTTTAATTCTGTAAAGTCATAAATGAATGTGGTTAATATGATTTAAAATTTTACTTTGATCTTTTTATGGTACTTGAATTAAAGCTCATTTTAAAAGTTTTTTTATCATTATTTTATTTCCTCTAGTTTTTAATGTGAAACATCTGTAGCTGCAAGTAAAAGCGCATTGTACTGCCAGCTGTCGACCTGTGAAGACGTGTTTGCTTTAGTGAAAGTGAAAGTGAAGGGAAGTGTACCTGAACCCGTAGGATTACCTCGTATTGTCTACCGGCGTGAGGAGTCCCTGATTCTTACGATGAAACTCTTCCGATAGATGCCAGTGAAGTTTTCAGAGGTAGCACCAGGGGATACTGCCAAATACAGGAAATCAAATAAGGTCATGTTACTCCTTTTCTACTATGGCGAGGCATACTCGCCTGCAGAAAAAACCCAAATTTCATTTACCAATCCATTCCCTTTTTTTCGGGCTCCTCTTTTGACCACGAAACTACTGTAACCCCCCGCTTCTATCTACCTTTGTACCACTTCCTGAACTTCAAAATATTTTCAACATAACGGAAATCCCTGATGGCCTAACAAGTCAAAGGGCCGGCCCCCTTTAATCTCTTGTTTTACCGAGCTTAAGGGTAACTACAACCGAACAGCGTTACTCAAAACTTCGAACAATTCCAAATGTTCTGAAACTTTCCAAAAGCTACTTCGTGACTGTACTGGTCACACCCAATTTGAGGTCATCGACCTGTGTCCGCCGAGTGACCAACCAACAGCTCCTAAAACTCCACATCTATCTTTTGTTATCAAGGGCGTACACTTTGATTTTACTAAAGAAGAAATCAGCAGCTTTCTCGAAGCTTCTAAACTCCAAGTACTCAAAATCTGGAGAAAAACCAGTAAACAGACCACACTTATACGAATTATCACAGCTAACAAAGATCAGTATACCCATTGCTTGACACACGGTGTCAACATTTACGGACTCACTCACGAGGTCGAAGCATCTAATGTCAACACTCTTCCACCTATTCCTAAATACTGCAATATTTGCAGCAACACGGGACATTTAGCCTGTGAATGTCCCACACATAAAATAAAATGCCCACACTGTAGCGAGGCCCACCCATCATTAAATGCCACTCCTAAGTGTCCAAATTGCGAATGCGACCATCCAGCCGTCTCTCTTAAGTGCCCTAAAAGGGTCACAACACCAGAAAACCTCAAAGAAGTGGTGCCCATAAAAATTCAAGCCTCAAAATCTATTACCCTCGTTACCCAACAAATCGAAGCTGTGATAAAAATCCAAACCACCCTCCGTCTGAACCTTATGCCAGCCATGAGAACCCAAATACTTTCACTAACCAATGAATTATTCAAAACTATTCTTGGTACCTCCCTCTTCGCCACGGCTAGTGGCAACAAGATGAACTTCACGTTCACCTAGCTGGTCGCAGACTTAAATGGCTGATCGTCCAGTGATACGTGAAAATGGGCGTTAAATCCTTGGTACAATAAACGCCCAGGGTCTCAGTAGAAAAAGATAGCATACCAAAACACTTCTTCATATCCAAAATATTCGAATCCTTTGCATCACCGATGCCCTAACCAAAAATCCTACCAACTTTTTCGGTTACAACACTACCCACAGGCCAAAAGACCAACTATCCCGAGGCATTGCCATCTTAACCAAACGGGGACTAGCCCACAAAAAACACAACCTTTCACCTAACCTATCTGAACTCGATTGGCTTGCGATCGATCTACTGTCCAACACCGGCAACATAACATTCATAGCATACTACAATCACCCAATGCAATCAGGAGATTTCAACTCCAGACACACTCAATTCGGAGATTCCACATCCAATGCAAACGGCCCTGACTTAACGTTTCTGAGCCACCGGAGAGCTTCTATCATTGATCATATCTTGTGCTCTGATAAGTCTGATAAGGGTAGTCGGTGACACAACCACGTCGGGTCACCTTCCCCCTACTCGTCAAAACGTTTCAAAACTTTCCTATTCCGTCAACCCCTGAAACCATTTTCTATAAAAATCACTAACTCACACATGTCAAACGATTCCACTCCCTCATCAACCAAAAACTTTCTTCCCTTGATAATCCTCCCCTCAATCATCCCAGACAAATTGACGCATAAATCGACAAAATTCAAAACTCATTTCCAACTCAGACGACTTATCCACCCCAACTTCAACCAGACGAATCGATCAACCCCCACTTCCAGCTTATCTAATAACTCTTATTAAACACAAACGCAAACTATACAGAACATTCGTCCAAACCAGAGAGCCAGTTCTAAAAACCGAGTGGAATCGACCTCATGCACGCATACGTCTCCTCATCAACCAATTCACCCGGAAAAGGTGGATCAAGAAGACAAAAAAACTTGACAGGAATGGAACGACTTTCTGGAACAAATTCAAAGTTCTTACCGGACAAAAACGGAAAACCGACAGTCACCTAGAGATTGATGGTAAAATAATTTCCAACCCGTCTCATAAAGCAGAAGCCTTCCGTGAAGTTCTCAAACTGACATTCCGATTACCTAAAGACGCTCATTTCGACAACCTTGATCTCAACCACATACACCATCAAGTGCCTGCGCAGCTGGGCAGGCACACCGGTCAGATTCCCCTTAACTCCAACTGCCCCTTAAGATCCCCATTCAGCGAGGAAGATATCCTCAATACTATTCACAGCGGTAGAAATACCGCTCCAGGCGCAGACTCAGTAAACCGCCGAGTACTGAAAAACCTTTCCGATTCCACCATTCCTTTCCTCAAATTCATTCTTGATGGTTGTCTATTTCACGCCTACTTCCCAAACGTCTGGAAATAGGCAAATACAATCCTAATTCCAAAACCTCTCAAGGATCTTAACAAGCCTGATTCCTATAGACCCATCAGCCTGATTAGTTGTCTGGGTAAACTGCTGGAAAGATTGATGACCAACTGACTGAAAAACTTCGTTCTAGAACACAACATCATCCCTCCCCACCAACATGGTTTCAGACCTGAACACTCCACTCAGAATGCACTAGTCGAATTACACACCCACATCTCCCAAAATATCAACTCTTCTTTTGGCACTATAGCCATCCTGTTAGACATCCAGAAAGCATTCGACAAGGCCTGGCACGCGGGCCTGATCTGGAAGCTTATCCAAATACGTCTTCCACACCACTTTATCAGACTAGTAGCTTCCTGCCTATCTAACCGACAAATCCGCGTTGAAGTCGGTGACGCCTTATCCACTCCCTTTTCTCCCAAATCCGGTGTTCCCCAGGGCTCAGTCCTCGCTCCTTCCTTATTTCCCCACTAGCCAGAAAATCCTCCAGTATGCCGATGATACTATTCTTTACTCTTCCGCCCCCAACACCTGCAGCTTGCAAATTCAAGAACAAAACATGATCGACCACTTCGAGCAGTGGTGCAACAAGTGGCGTATGCCCACCAAAACCCAAACCATCCTATTCCGACATACTCACACCACTACCCGCCCTAAACTAAATCCCGATAACTTGAACCTCAGACACTTAGAAGAAAACCTCATACTCCAGGATAAGTTGTCCTACTTGGAGGTCATTTTCACGAGGATCCTCAACTGGGCGGTCGACCTGAGTGAGACTCTGGACACAGTCCGGAAGAGAACAAACCTGCTAAAAGCACTGAGAGGAATACTCGGGAGGTGTGACAGTAAAACTCTCCTACTTATGAATATTTCATCAGACCAGTCCTAGACTACAGAGCGATGATATACTGTACGCTTTCCCCGAGACTATCCCACCGTATCCTAACTGCTGAGAGAAAAATCCTACGTAACATGCACAACCTCTGTTACCGTTACTCATCCCAAAACTTATATAACCTAATAAACACTACACCACTCAACCCACGGTTTCAGGAACTTCAAGGCCGATATGCAACTAGAACGATGAGCAGTAGCAACACTGATGCCATCCACTCGCTGACCACACCGTAGACTCCTCATGGAGGACTCAGAAGGATTTCTAGGAAGAAGCTCCCAATTTCCACAGTCAAACTCCTGGGAACAATGGAAGATCCGCTGGAGTAGACCCAGGATATCATAGAGGAATACCCATTTGGAATCAGATAGCGAACAGCTGCGTCCTGGAAGGAGCTGAAATATGAAGTCATGACCCCCGGCCTTACAACCGGTACCCTAAAAACCCCAACGAACACTGCAACTGACCCGGACCACTCTAACGGACTCAAAACAACAGAAACGCATGACACTAAAACAAAACTACACTAGACATCATAAGTCAAGACACCACACATACAACCCACTAACCCTGAAGAGGCATACACCTATAGCAGAGCCCCACACAAAACACACTCACAATATTATGTAATTATTCTCAAAAGCTAATAAACATTTTTGACTTGACTTGACGTAAAACCGATTGCTGACCTGACGATGCAGGCCGTAGCAACGTGGCGACGGGTCGCCTGCGCAAGCGACTATACGATTCTCTTCTCACTGGTTCGGCGTTACTCTATCTCTCTCGCCAGAATATATATAGAATTTATTGGAGCCTCTGAAGATACCCTACAGTTTGTTTTATGAAACATTTTCTGTTGTTGAAAAAGCAAATGCGTGACTGGAATCAATGAAGTCGCCCCAGAGCGCTAATTAATTTTTGTTGTTCTTTTATAATTTCATGATTTGTATTACTTTTTTCTTTTGAAAAAAATATTGAAGTTATTGGAAATATTAAATCACAGTTGAAAGTTTTTTTCGTATATTCAGATAAATTTAGAATTTTGTCGCAAAGGTGAGAATTAGTTTCCTATGGACTATATGAACATACCAAAGTATAAAAATAAAGTAATTTCATTGATATTATTGCAAATGTTACATAGGTATAGTAACAAAATATGAAAATGCAGACACTCTTTCAGACTCGATTTTGGGTTCATTTACATCGATGAAGTATTTTTTAAATTTCAAATTGTCTGAAATGCCTTTCCCATATTCTTCAACAGCCTTTGGATAATATCGAAACCAAAAGTCTCGAGCAACCGAATTCAACAAATATTCATATCGCCATACATTCCAGTTCAGGTTTTTTAAATGTTTTCAGAACATCTGAGAGACCTTGAAATCGAAAGTGACTCAATGTCGTTCAGGTTTGTGTGAATTTGTGATTTCGTCTGTTCGCTAAATTCACGAATTCGTTGTTATTGTGAAGAGATTACGTAATGAGTTCTCCAAGGAAAGGAAAGAAAAGATTGGGTATTGTGAAAAAGGGTGTATCATCCTCGTCAGGAAATGTATCATCCTCGTCAGGAAATGTATCATCCGGTGCTCCAACTCGTGAGCCTCGTAAGTCAATTTTTAACATTTTCCGAGCCACAAGATCATTCGTCAGAGCAGTTGCCACTCCTTCTACAAGTTCAGGAGTTGAAAGTGAGTCAATCTATTTTCCACCGGATCTGCAGGAAATACACTACACTGATTTGAAATACTTTCAAGATTACATTTTCAAAAATGATGTTTTGGTTCCGTATGTTAAAAGTCTGGTTAAGAATTCGAAAAGAATAGCTGAAAAAAACTTATTGAGGGAAGGAGATGATATAGTTTTTTTTTCGGAAAAAGATTTTATGCTAATTGGAAGTATCTTCGTTGTAATGGAGGTAAATTATATTTTAACATAAATACTAAAAAAAGTGAAAAAAAAGTAATTATCTTTCAATTATTTCACTCTTTTTGAAATTTGGTAGTTATTTTAATGAATTTGATAACACTTTGTAAGATTTTCAGTGATTGTTATGAACACCTGAAGAAGCTCTTATATATATCCAAGAACCAGCATGGAAAAAAGGAAACAGTGAGTGATAAAGAGTCGGTGAAATTAGAAAAAACTTGCCATAGAGCCTATTGAAATGACGTTGAAATTTAGGAAACTTGGATTGGTTATAGAGATAGTCGAAATGAACCGAAATTTCAAAAAATTAGTTTAATTTTTTCTGACGTAATTCAGGGAGATTTCGAAAAACGGAAAAGACTTTTCCATTACAACTTTTGAAGCTGTACAAAAAAGAATTTGCAGATTTTTGATACCATTTTTTTCCAATTTATATGACCTCATATCTCATCTTTCGTTTTTTCCATACTGGCCCTCCCTATCTTGATTGAATTTACGAGTATAGCAAAACACTAGTTGCTGTTTATGTACTGTTTAGTGAAAATTTCACAATATAGTTTGACTTGATTACGTAATCATGGATTTTCATCAAGTATCGGTCAATTGCACCATATATGAGAAAATTACTTTTTGAACATCATGTATGCAAACTTTAATCTTCACTTGAATCATACGTAGCAGAAATTCATCTGCATGACAAAAATCATTCATAAATCTTCAAAATCAAATTTAGTTAGTATGATCTCAACGATTGCGATTTGATTTATGAAAAATTTTACCACAATTTTTTATGGGACCGATTTCATTATTAATGTTATTATATTCACACCTGAATATTTTCTAGTATTTTTTTGAAGATTATTGACTATCTTACATGGTGAATTTCATTAGTTCAAACTTCCATTGTCTAATGTGATATAAAATGATTGGAAATCCTTGATAGAATCAATGAAATTGAAATGAATAGCTGAAAATAACCATTTTATTAAGCAAAGAACCCCTAAAATGAAATTACAGTGAAATAAATTATGAGCAAACAATTGAAAAGTGAACAAAAACAGATTTCAAGGCAAGTTATAAAGTAATTTCATTTCAGGGTTTTTTGCTTAATATAACTGCTATTTTCAGCTATTCCTTTTCAATTTCCAATTGTATCGGTTCTTTCAGGGATTTCAAATAGTTTTATATCATAATACACTATGAAAGTTCTAACTAATGAAATTTACGTTTGTTGAAGGAGTAAATCCAACGTCATATGTCATCATTAATTTAAGTGTATACGTAGCCCCTGGAAATTTGATGAAACTACAAATCATAAAAAATTTATCCAAATGACTGTTATGATTTCAAATTTCGAATACCATTCCATAGTTGATGTTTTCAAAAAGAATAATAGGAGACAATCATTATTAGAAACTATTTCACCCCATTATTATATCACATCATTCAATCTTCTCTCTCAGGACATACTGAAACGACCTATGGGAATTTGAAATCCTGCTTGGTAATGGATAACTGATTCAACCCTTCCAAAATGTTTCTGTTTGCAGAGAGAGGGAACTACAGAGAGGGGCAGAGAGTGATTTCCCATTCCACCGACCGTTAATATTTGTGATTTGAATTTTATGTTGATTCCCTGTATCTTCTCACATACGTATCACATGAATTGTTACAAATGATCAAGTGCTAAGTCTACTGTAGTTGATGAAATTTACGATAAAATCGTATTTCCTATATAATAATGAATCATGGTTTTGCAATATCAATAGGTTTTTCATGAGCATTCCAAATAAAGTTGTTGTGAGACCCACTGTGAATTTCTGAATCAGAAACTATGTGATATATTTTTACGTTTTAAGATAGGCTCTGTAACATAAATAGTATCGGATACACTGTCTTTCTGGATGAGAGTATTAATTTGAATGATTACGGCCACTACTTGCGACAATGCAACCCTATATTATTGTTCTACAAAAAGTTCATTATTACATGACATCAACTTGTTTAACAGATAACTTCAAATTATTAACCTGGCATCCCGAGCTATAGCTGGCAAATATTTTCATTTATAAACTCATTTAATTTCAAATATCGTTGGATTCATTCTCTCACATATGTTTGCAATTTCATAAATAAATTATTTTCGATTTCAGGTAGATAATTACGATATTGTTTTTAATTCGGCATCAATGTTTTACACCATCCTACACTCGTAATGCACG
This sequence comes from Leptinotarsa undecemlineata, assembly GCA_015342065.1. Taxonomy (NCBI): domain Eukaryota; kingdom Metazoa; phylum Arthropoda; class Insecta; order Coleoptera; family Chrysomelidae; genus Leptinotarsa; species Leptinotarsa undecemlineata. Next base: position 11,263 of record WOGP01003706.1, read on the forward strand.
GAAACTTCGGTGTAGTGATAAATATTACAGGAGTCTCATCCTTACACCAAAACCTCCTTTTCAACACCTCGATACGTGTTTCAATCATCAAGTGATCATCTTAAAGAGGAAGATTAAACAATGTTGTTCTTATTTATGGCATAGATAACCGAAAATTCTTATTTCAACAAGCTATACAGTAAACTATTAGGTATTGGTTCACCATCGTTATAAATATTATTATGTTGATTTATTTGTAAGCTCTCATAGGATTCCTGTTGTGGAAATGTGTGAAGTTATCCAAACTTGTTAGATGGAAATGGAAATCAATTCATTTACAAGTCCGCCTTTTCAACAAAAACTCGTTTCCTCCTGAAAATTCTTTGAAAATATAGTTTTTACGATCGAAAATAGATTTGAATAGATTGGTTTCAATTCTGAGCTAATCAGACCTGAAATATGTTTTAATTTCTATTACGCAAATGTGTGTCTCTGTGTGATGATCTTATGGACGGTGAGAAATAGAGTTTGTTAAATTAATATTCAGTTACCTATGCTAGAGTACCTATTCTTGAATGACACTAAACAAACGACAAGCTCTAAATGTGAACTTATAAATATTACTGAAGTTCTATTTCAACACCAAATCGATATTTTTACACCTAGACACGTGTTTCTATCATCAAGTGACCATCTTCAAGAGGAAGATTAGGTTCAATCTTCTTCTTGAAAATGATCACTTGGTGATTGAAATACGTATCAAAGTGTTAAAACTAACTGGTGTTGGAATAAGTGTTTGGTGAAACACTTATGATAGGGTGTTAAAAATAACTGTTTGGTATTTGGATAGAACTCCAGTAATATTAATTACTACACCAAAGGTTACAAATAGTGCATCACAAATGTGAAAATTTACATGGGAAGCACTGAAACTATTACGTTGTCCAACGTAAGCCTCCCAACTATGAAATTTCAAATACAACCCTCTTTCTTTTTTTGAGGATTTTTCATCGGCCACCTTCATTCAATATTGGAAAATTCACCGATATTTCTGAGAGGGTCAGTAGTTTGATGGTCATGAAATAAATTGTTGCTTTTCACTACAGCCATTGATTGTTACCTTATATATAGTGGTATCTGAGAACTTATTCTTGAAAACTTGTTCAGTACCCTACTCTAGTGCACAAATAATTAATAAAAAGTGTAATCGTACACGGCCAAAGACACCTACCCACGTTTTTCGGATTTGTTGGCAAGTTTTCATGGCTGACGTTTTATCTACAACTACGGTAGGCATTGACGCAATGATTTACTTGTTTTCACTTCGCGATGACTAGAACCTATACTCATAGAACACGGTCAAATAACATGTAAAATAGCTCTCACAAATAATGAAAAGTCCGATATTGTCTTGGTTTTTCAAAGTATCGAAGAAATGGAAATATCCACTTTTGTTAGTACTCTTTACTGTGGTGAATGTCCTCATTTTTCAGGGACTCCATATAAGTAGGTAGGTTCAAGCGCGTGGGCCTATTCGACCCTCCATTCCGAAAGGATTTAATGTGACTTCCACCTATTCAACGAAACCGATTACTTTGTTTGGTGAATGATCTTTCAAGTCAACTGCAAGAGCCTAAATTTCCTTTTGGAAAAAAATCCACTCCAAAGGTTGACAGACCATGGTACATTTTCCTCAATCCAGCGAGGACCTGATCAATCTGCCGGTATCTTCTATATGTAGATAAGAAACACAATGTGTGCCTTGGTAAATTGGTTATCTGGCATTTCAAGGAGATGCCCTTCCATGGCAGCAAGGTACTTACACCCAACAGCCAGGAGACGGTTATTTAATTCTCTCTGGTCACCTAGTCCTGGGTGTTCAGTTCCGATATCGTACCTGTGAACAATTTCAGTTGATTGGTTGATATTGACGTCGGATGTTCGAGGTGCAAGATTTCCACCTTAATTATCGCAGTAACCATTCTATAAGCGAAACACGTGTCGCCGTTTTGTAAACTCTCAAGTGGTAATATCACATCAAAGTGTGTTTTTTGTAAATGTTATAATGCATTTTCATCAAGAATCTGTCAGTTCTATCATATAATCATTGAATCCATTGATACAATGAGAAACGGACTATGTTTTTATGAGAAAATCAGAGTCTAAGTGCATGTCCCATATTAGCTATGATTTGGACTAAATGAATCTTTTTTTTTTTCAGTATGGTGGAAGGTATGATGTCGCTGTTTTCACCAACGAGGAGAGGGGTATCAATAACATTTATGCCGGACTTATGGTTTCAAGCAGAATTCGATACAATAAAACAGTGTTCAAGGATGTTTACGAAACTTTTTATACAACTGTCAAGAGATTTATCCAAGAAAAAAAATTAAAAGTAGAAAATGAGGTAATTTCACAGGTCTACGTGATGGAGAAGGAAAAAGCATTAAAATTGAAAAATAAGTGAGTATACATGTAGAAATACTTATTGATTTATCTATATATAACTGCACTGACCAGTTATTTGATGAAAACAAGAAGTAACAAGTAGATACATTTCATTGGACTTCCATTGTCTAATATGATATACATTGATCTGAAATCCTGAAAGAATTTATGAAAATTAAAAAGATAAGCTAAAAAATAACAATTATATTATTCAAAAAAACTGAAATTACAATCAAATTAAAATTGAAAATCAATAATAAGAAATTAAAATTAAAAATTATAGATTCCAAGCAGAGTTACTTCACGACGTTTCGATTGTTAGTATCTGTATTGGTATCTGTAGAGTAGAGAGGGTGAGTGTAGACCCACAGCACTTACACCACATGTGACCCATAGTACATCCTCCCGAGAAGTTGTCCTCCTGGGTCATCGTCCATCCTTTTCCAGAAAGGTGGACAGGTCACTAGGATACATTTCCTTTATATCAGCAGGTGTAGGACAAGACTCGCCGAACACACTCTTTTATGAACATAACTCAGGACACTCGCATAGGATTTGCCGAAAGGTATCAGCTTCCTGTTCACACATCCTGTATAGAAATGTGTCCACTATCCCCATAATACATATGTAGGTGTTCCCTTAGTTGACAGTGCCCAGTCAGAAATCCTACTGTTAAGCGTGATCTCCAGATATTTCTTTGGTGCCAACTTTCCAGTATCGCCCAAAGTGATCCTGGGAAGACTGTATCCTTTGATTCCAGCCCATCTCGTCAGAGATTGGGGATGGGTGTAACCTTTTGCTCGTTCCACAATTTTCAAAGTCATCAGGCCGTAGGTGTCACTGGATCCTAAAATGCTTAGTCCAGCCGCTTCCTCGGCAATGAGATAACCTTCACTCCTGTCGTGCCTTTTAAGCCACCTCAGGATAATGTCATTATCTACCGAGACTTTGGCTAAATCCTGGTGACACTCTAGTACTGGCCCTAAGGTAACACGTTATCTGTTCAAGGATAATGAGGCTTGTCCACTATCAGTGCAGATTATTATGTTTTTGCCAGAAATTCCTTTCCAGGTTTTGTGGCGATTGAGATACCAGCCAGTTCTGTTTGAACCACGCTGGTATTTTTTCCCATTTCCCACTCAATCCTCAGGCTTAG
>WOGP01003707.1:0-14844 GCA_015342065.1 Leptinotarsa undecemlineata
TAAATAAATAATCGTTTTAATCAGGCCCTGACTTTTCCCCTCTGTGCGACAGAGAAAGCAATACTTCTGTCTCGCTTACTCGTAGACTGCGACTTCAAAGGTGCCGCCGAGAGTGTTTCAGCTGAGTAAGTAAGCTGTGGCAATAGAATGAACAAAAGTTTTGCTGTTCCGGTGTAACAGTGGTAGTGGACGGACATGTATAGTTCGTCCACATAGATAGTACGTGGATACCACGTGTTGCATCGGGGCTAAGTTTTAATGTGTTTTGTGTTGTCCGCCGTTATTTAATGTGCATACATAAATCAAATAAGTGTTGTGTATGTTTAGCCGTGGTTTGCGTGGGACGCACACGTGCATGAAAAAATTTTATAGGTTAGAAACAAGATGGGCTGTAGCATGGTAAACCCAGACATTGTTACAGTCCCCGGAGCAAACCCTATTATTCACGCCAGTATCCAGGCTGGGGCGGACCGGATGTTCGCGTAATGGGGTGACGGGACATAATAGCGCCGAAAGGAAGCTGGGTCCATAACTAAGCGGAAGAAGAAGAAGAGGGAACAAAAATTATGGAGTTTCGTCTCTGGTATTGTGGTGGGCGGACGTGCCGATAGCGACTGTCCAAAAAGAAGGTACGCGGACGCCATTGTTGGAGATGGAATTCAATTCATGTTGTGAATGTCCGCCTTTTTTATAACCTGAAAGCATAAAATTGTGTTATTAAAAGTGTTTTTAAATAATGGGGTGCAGTATTGCGTAAAGCAAGACTTGTGCACTCCCCGGACAAAGTTTTTATTATAGTTTTTACTCATTCATTTTATCAAATTTTGTTACAAAATAGTCCTGTAAATAGAAAAAGTAGATGGAGAAGTGTGTAAAAAATAAATATAAAAAGGTCTTTGAAATTGATAAAAAACTACAAACAGGTTACTTCTTGCTTGGATGTTGACTGCAAGCCTTAGATTTGGAATTGATAACATTGTCAAAAAATGTTTTTATTAAAGGAGCAAATTGTTGGTTAATCAGGTCATCAATATTGTCAGAGGGAGCTGAGGTTATATTAGGAGAGGAAGACGTAGAAGCTGTTTGGGGTTCGGGTTGACTTTGAGAAAAACGTGATGGCGAGAAGTGGGAAACAAGAGACTGCAATTTATGAGAAGTATTATAAGATGGGATTCTGGTAGGCTGACTAAATAAGGCCTCGTTATGTGCTATCATATTATATCCTGGTGATAGTCTCTCAATGGTATTTGATTTATTCCGTTTTACTTTCGAGACTGCTCTGATTGATCTGCGAAGAACTGGGTGGTGAAGAATTTCCCATTGCACCAGGAAGTTGGGGGAAAGCTTGCGCATTTCGATGAAATGATTGTCTTGTTTCCTTAGGTATCAAATACGGAAATAGCTGGCATGCCTCATAGTATGAGAGATCATGGAAGGACATTGCCTCGTTTATATTTCGCTGCCTGTTAAATTCCTCACAACCAAAATTAGCTGCTTCATGTGGACCATGGCAATAGATACAGTTTATAGCATTGACACATGTTCAAACTAGTCCATGAGTTTCTCCGCAACGTTTACATCGTGTTTTCCCTCTACACTGGATTGCAGAATGACTAAATCGCAGGCAGTTTTTGCATTGATTAACTGGCGAAATAAAGGCATCAACAAATGTTGTGAAGGAAAATAATTTGACTACATCAGGTCTGGTTCGACCTTCAAACGTGACAAGCATCGAGCGAGATGGTTCATACGTAAATGTGTCACCATTCCTTACTTTCCTATTAAGTCTTCTAGTATTAATAACTTTTGCGTTTTCCTCAGTATATTGAACGACATCTTCTGGTGTGATTGAAAGACCTACATCCCCAATGATCCCTTTTATAGTGAGGAGTCGCTGGGGAATATACGATTTGAACCCTTATCTGAGGACTGCATGGTTAATCAAGAAATTATTAGCGTCTCCTGCGGTTGAGAACGTTACTCCAACACGGTTAACACCTTTTTTCTTGATTCCTGTTATGTTTTTGACATTTTAAAGATGCAATTTTTTCCCTAATTCCATTGGGTAGATCTGGACTACATTATTACCCTCTACGATAACTGTAAAAGGTCCAAAATCAGTGTCATAGTAGGAATTCTTTCTCCGTTTTGCGGAATATATTTTTATTTGCAGGGACTCTACTGCGACAAGAACTTCAGGATCTTCACGAAATAAGTCAGTTAATGTTGTTTTCTCATTTTCGTGATTAGCTAGGGCATTCTTATGAATGGGGGAAAGTTGATGTAAAGTATTGAGGAGGGATTTGGATGGAGGGGAAAGCTGATTACATTGCTATTTTGCATATTGATGACAGGAGGATCTCCTCCACCGGGGGACTCGGTCCCCATACAAGTATTGTTAGGGCACTACCACTACTTGCTACTCTGCTCAGCTAAGCAAACGCGTAAAAATAAGGGTAATCCCGTGAAAAAAGGGTCACTAGGCTCACTAACTAGTTTTTCAACACAACCGAAAAAATCACTCAAATTTTCCGATAAATAACCATACGTCTGAACACTCTGAACGTTCCAGGTCGAATTCAGATGAATCTTGACTGAAAGTGTTTGACAGAAATTTCATCTTCTGATCACTACAGTGTTGCCAGTGAGATCTCACAGAAAAATAGTGTGAATCTATCATGATAACAAAGTTTGGCATTACAGATCAGCCGAATGGGGAGATCTTCAAGACCATTTACGAAATTTTTCCGGGCTAGATGTTTGTTTCATCTCTAAAGATCCATCAATTTTTGCTTCTGAAGACACGGAAGTTATTCTATCATCCATGGATGAATATATTTCTTTTTCCATGAAACGACCTTCTAACGGTAAACCTTGGTTCAACAAAAATTGCGGGCAAGCCATCGCCTCCAAACATTTCGCCTACTGGCAGTGGCGCAAAAATGTCTGTGACGAAAATCAAACAGATGCAAACTTAGGATGACTAAAATCAAAGACCTTCACAATCAGAGAATTGAGGATAAACTGCTTGCCAATTTCAATGAGATACTTCTGGTCGGTAGCTTAAGCTGTTAATCAGAACTTTACAAAATCCACAATTCCATATAAATATAAGCGGATGGTTCAATTGTCACAATAGCCATAACTGAACAATTTGCGTCCCAGGCACCACCCACTTTACCCACACTAGAATCCACAATGCCGGAATCCAGCATTCAGTCAGGCGAATTCTGAAACAGCTCAATATCAACAAGGCGTCTGGCCCTGATAGCCCGCCAACGTACCCAAAAAGTGTGCAAATTTACTGGTACCAGTATTTTGCAGACTTTTAAACCTGTCTTACAAGAAAGGGATTTTTCCTTCTTGTTGGAAGTTTGCTCTCATTCAACCTATTCTCAGAAAAGGTAAGAAAACTCTTTCAAAAAACTATAGACCAGTCGCTTTGCTATCGGTGGTATGAAAAATCATTGAGAAAACCGTAAACCATCATATCCTCAAATATTTGGAAGGCTTCAATATCAGTTCGGACTTTCATTGTCTAATATAATATAAATTGAATTGAAATCCCTGAAAAAATAAAAAAATCAAACGAAAATAACAATTTTACTAAACACAGAAACTGAAATTACAAGGAAATAAAATACAAGCTACAAACAAAAAATGAAAAATTCAATTATTAATATAAGTTGAAACTTGAAAATATTATTAACAGAAATGAAAAATAAAAATAAAGTTTAAAAAATTCCAAACCAAGTTATGTCACGACGTTTCGATTGTTAGTATCCATAATCGTCTTCGGGTGATAACTGGACTTATTCCTCCAAGATCTAACTATTAATAGGTCATTCGAGGGCTTTCACCTATCCCCTTTCCCCCCTCACTGCTTTATTGGTTTTAGCATGAGATGACCATTTGGCGGAAGATGGTAGTTTTCCGCTTGATTAGAGGTTTCCATATGTTACGTATCTCGACACGCTAGCTTGGCTGAATGCGTTGTTGGATAACATATACGCGGTTTCTTTGAATATTCTCCTAAAACAGTGTTCCTCCTTGTGGATGATTTCAGCTTGAGCCCGCTTGATGTTATGTTGATGAGTCTGAACATGCTCTGCTATTCCGGATTTGCTGGTTTCTTCTCGCTGCGTGTGCTTAGCAATGCGAACTTTCAATGACCTCCTAGTTTCACCGATGTATGATTCTCCGCACCCGCAGGGTATACGGTAAATGCAATTCTTGGAATCGCAGTCCGCGTTAGGTGGCCTGGTTTTCGTGAGGCTGTTACTGATAGTGTTTCCAGATCTGAAGCAGGTCCTGATGTTATACTTGGATCCAATCATTCATATCCTTTCCGATAATCCTCTGAAGTACAAGTACTGGTTGTGGCGGTTTCTCTTCCTTGTGTAGCTCTTGATGTCTTCTAAAACCTGTTCTAATATCACTCTGGAGTAACTATTCCATTGAAGGTCATTTTTGATGATGCCTAGTTCCTTTTCGAGACCTTCATTTGTATTACAGAGCCCGAAAGCACGGTCTAGTAGAGGCTTGATGATTCCTCTCTTAGTCGATTGATGGTGGTTGGATTTCTGGTTCAGATACTGTCCTGTGTGAGTGGGTTTTCGATATACAGATGTTTCCCATTTAGTGTCGGTCCTCTTCACCAGTACGTCTAAGAAGCACTCGAATGACCTATAAATAGTCATATCTCGGAGGAATAAGTCCAGATACGTCGAGATACGTAACATATGAAAACCTCTAATCAAGCGGAAAACTACCAACTTCCACCAAACGGTCATCTCATGCTAAAACCAATAAAGCAGTGAGGGGGGAAAGGGGATAAGTGAAAGCCCTCGAATGACCTATAAATAGTCAGATCTTGGAGGAATAAGTCCAGTTATCACCCGACGATGAATATGGATACTAACAATCGAAACGTCGTGACGTAGCTTGGTTTGGAATCTTTTAATTTTTTATTTTCATTTCTTGTTAATAATATTTTTTCAATTTTCAACTTGTATTAATATTTCAGTTTTTTGTTTTTTGGTTGTTGCTTGTATGTAATTTCTTTGTAATTTCAGTTTTTTGTTTAATAGAATTGTTATTTTTCGGTTGATCTTTTTTTAATTTTTTACAGATTCTTTCAGGGATTTCAAATCAATTTATATTATATTAGATAATGAAAGTCCGAACTGATGAAGTATTTTGGTTTGTGTTTCATTAATAGTGTCCACTAGCCATCAGTAACATGTTCCAACAATGAAAATAGATACACCCGAACATTGGTCCTTCGAGCTGGATTTCTTTGGAGTGTAAAACACATAATTGAAAGAGACAGTATCGATAAATTTGACAACGAAAAGTGGATATTTCTGAACTCTTAGCAGCAGAACGAGCAACAGTAAAAGAAAAGAAAATTGGAACAGTTTACGGAATTCAAAAAGCTTTATACATCTAGAGCAGGGGAAATGCGCCACCGGCGACATAGAAAATAAAGTCAAAATTCGCTGGGGTAGGAGGAAAAGTGCATTCCTTATTTTCCATTGATTGGAGTAAATGCGTGTTCTTTTATTTCTGTTTCTTATTTTTTGTTATAAAATAATAAAGACGATATTATTATTATTATTATTATTATTAAATACGAAGTTTGTGGAAACCGTTGACATTAACATTGTCGCATTCACTACAGAAAGCGCTGGCTGACTGACGTTGTTGGATCAGTTCGAGTACAATCAATTCTGTCTATACTTGACCTTAATCAACCTTCCTCTCAAGTTTTGGAAGACAGATTATCCAAGCGAGCCTATAACGCTTGAAGTTAGTAGCTATATTAGATAAAGGTATGTATGTAGAAATCGTTTTTTTTTTGTATTAAATTGCAGTTGTACAGATTGAGGATGTAGAATAAATTGAATATTTGAAATGATTCTTCAATTCAGTTTGCTATATTTTTTGATTTTCAATTGATTATTAAATAATACATAACATCATAGTTTAGGTAAATATTTTGTGATCTATCGACTTTGTGTAGTGATTTTAGATATAGACCTTATTTCCAAACATGATTTATCGTGTAAATTTTATTCCATGTGGAGAATTTTTCATTAATTGAAACTTTAACGGGTTCATATACACTTCCATAATTAAATTCACCACCCTACCACATTCGATTGGAAAACTACGGTATTTAGAAAGATGAAACAAAGTGCACTGTTTTTCAATTCAAAATTTCTATCAAGTGAGCTATAAACAAAAAATCATGAAACAAGCCCATTTGACAGATATTCTAAAATGTGCATTGTAAAAAAAGTATCCGACTCACCTGTATTTATAGTTCAGTATTTTGCATTGGCTACTACATAAGAGGTAAATATATGTTATCACAGACTTTTATTCAGAACTATTCAAGATAAATAATCTTACGCTACATTATCTGCATGTAACTCTAAAGGTATAGACAGCGCACGCCAAGATAGCTCTCAGGGAGCAAGAATTTTTCCGACTTACTCAATACTTATCGTTATATTATGATCAAAATCACACAAAACCTTTGTAAATTGTAGCGTGTATGTTATTTTGATGTATAAGTTGTATTTATGTGCAGTTTCATTTAAATCCGTTCAGTCGTTTAGGTGTAAAAGAGCAACAAATATACATACAAACATACATTTATCCGTCCTCACAAACTTTCACATTTATAATATTAGTGAAGAAACTCTGAATATGATCCTTTAAAAGTCTGAATTCTACGTCGAAGTGAGAACCCACATTTCTATACAATACTGTTTTCACCCACACTTCTTAAATTTAAAATGTCAACCTTTTTTTCTATAAATATATAGTTTATATTATATATATCATGCTCACTTAATGAATATGGCGAAGAAACTCTGAATGTGATCTGATAAAAGTCTAAATTCATCAATGCGTATACAAAACTAGGATTAATGTCAAAAATGATGATTCCAGAGGCTATAATCACTTTCAGAGAAAGTATATCGAGTGCGTTTGGTACATACATATACATTACGTATAAAGCACTCTATAAGGTGTGGTACACTCGTCAAACTATGTCCTCGACGAGAAAATTATGTTATGCAATATCAATTTCCTGTAGACCAATACTGTAAGAGTGTTGACCCTAGATAATTGTTTTATTGGATGATGTCAAATAATATTCATTAATAATAATCAATTTGAGACAATTGGATATGAAGATATTTTGTTTTCTCAGAAATGATATTAACAGATTTCTGGATGACTATTTTTTTGGAAAATTATTACTTATTCTGTGGAAGCGACCTGTGAGAAGTCCATCGATTTTCTTCTGATCTCAGTGAAAAATACCACAACGACTCAGTTCCTTAGAACGATTGTGGTACAGTTAATTTCTAAAGATTCTCACCTTCTCGAGATCATTACCTTTTTTCAACCTATCACCAAGATAATTCAATGCCTTAAATTCATTGTATATGAATTCAATACATTCTATAAATAATTATTCGATTGATGTTCTTCTTCCAACACTGACAAGTATACTTTTTAACGGGTACTTTTCCTGCCTTTTCGTTTTCCTAAAAATTGTTACAGTTGTAACTGTTACAGATGGTGATTGTATATTCTTATGCCGCAACTAGTTGAAATATTTAGAGCCGCTCAGCTCTGAGGTATATTCCCAGTAAGTGGGATCAAAAGCATTCCGTCCAATTAGTCTCACATCGTTCTGTTTCAAAAACTCTGGAGAGGTTATGTGAGCGGTACATTAGGAGATGAAGTACTAGTTCACAATCCACTTCATCCATATCAGTATGCATATACTCCGCGAAGGTCTACTGAATCATGTGGGGGAGCGTATGATAAAACAACATTTCCAACAATTACAATTACAGCAATTACACTCCAGGAATGTACCTATGGTAGAAGAAGAATGGATACTCAAGATACTCTCTAGTAGAACAATAAGTACCGATGTAAAAGACATCACAGTGAGAGGACTGATCATGATGGGATGTCCACAGGGAGGGGTCTTATTATCCCTTCTCTAGAACATAGTTCTGGATACCCTGATTAATCACCTCAACATAATGGATTCTACACAATTGCATACGCAGATGACATAGTTATCATGCAGACTGTCAAATTTGTGAACATACTGTGTTATAGAGCTCAGAATGGTCTCAAATTAATAGGAACATGGTGTAAGGAACACTCAGTGTTGATCAATCCTAAGAAGACTGAGATGGTCCTTTTCACCAAGAAAAGAAGTTTGTCGGGCTTAAAACCTCCCTAAATCTTCAGAAGCAAACTAAATTTATCTGAAGATGTAAAATACCTTGGTACTGTCTGTTTTTCCGTTAATCGGCTGCCGCCCCCATACGAACGACAACTCTCAGAAGTTGAGCAACTTGTGCGAGCTAAGGACTAACGAGGTCTTACCTTTTAACGTGTGATTCCTAACACGGTTACAGAATCATCCCAGCTTCAACCAGATAAATTCTCTCGAATTATTGAACTTGATCGTTTGTTTGTTTCTTCGTTAGTAATTTTTTATAGATTCTAGGAACGTTTCATTAAAACAGAGGAAGAAACAGTTATCGAGAAGAAAGAAGAGAGCTTCAATGAAAAGAAGGCATCAGCGTTATACCAGAAGGAGTTCGGCACTGCAAACGATAATATTGTGAAACTCAAGATGGTAGATACAACAGAGAGACCCAATGAACATACTTATGCAGGGAAAAAATCATTTCAATGTAAAATATGTTTAAAGTCATTCGGTCGAAGAAGTAATTTGAAAGCCCACGAAAAAATTCATACTGATGAAAAACCATTTCAGTGCAAAGTCTGCTCAAAGTTATTCACTCGAAGTAGATGTTGTAGAATCCATGAAAAAACTCATAATGAGAAAAAACCATGTAAAACCAATGTTTCGTGTAGTTATTTGAAAATGCATGAAGAATCACATTCTGTCAAAGAATCACTTCAGTGTATAATTTGTCTGAAGTCATTTGTTATCAGCAATTATTTGAAAATTCATGAAAGAACACATACTGGAGTAAAGCCATTTCAGTGCAAAATTTGCCTGAAACCGTTTATTAATAATAGTAATTTGAAGCCACATTAAAAAACTCATACTGAAAAAAGACATTCTGTTGAAAAATCATTTCAGTGTACAATTTGCCAAAAGTCATTTATTCACAGTTACGATTTGAAAATTCATGAAAGAATACATACTGGAACAAAACCATCTCAGTGCAACATCTGTTTGAAGTCATCCTCTAAAAGTAGTTATTGCAGTTTCCATGAAAAAAATCATAGTGAGGAGAAACCATTTCGATGTAAAATCTACCAAAAGTCATTTACTCACAATAGTTATTTGAAAACACATGAAAGGATACCTACTACTGAAAAGCCAGTGTAAAATTTGAAAGCTTATGATAAAACTTATTCATAATGCTTTTATATAATGATAATATCAATTATTAATGAAAATAGAGAATGTATACAGAAAATACAATTTTTTGCATAAATAATACCTACTCGATAAGTGATCAAACATTTGTTTCGAGATTAAATTACCTTACTTAACTACATAAAAAGAAAAATATAATCAATTCAATACAAAAACATTACGAATAAAAGCATTACACTTAAAAAATATATATGGAAGTAACAGTGTAATACAAAAAGCAAACAAGAATGAGAACATTTATACAGTGAATTTTTTTTGCATAGGTGATAAATACTTGATAAGTGAGCAAACACCTGTTTCGAGATAAAAGTATATTACTACCTAATAAATATTCAGTCCAAAATAAGAAGAACACGAAAAAAGCCATACGCCTAAAATATATATGTATGGGAATAACATAGTACTTAAAAAAAGCAAACACAGTAATAAGAATATTTTAAAAGTATGAATATTTTGGAATAAGTAATAGTTATGAAAATAAAAATCAAACCTGTACATGACGAATTAAAAAGACGAGTATAAATAAAATGAAATTAATCAGTTGAAGAAATTTTGTTCGACGATCTCATTACATTTGGCTCTGGGTGTTTCATATATGAATCGTTTTATCTTATAAGTTCATTATTTCTTCGATATGATCAGGAATAAAATTGAAAGCCTTGGGTGCTATATAAGAAAATGATCGCTGACAAACAGATTTGCTCATCTGTGGAACAACATTATGGTGTCTTTGTCGGGTACTATAATTACGCGTAGGTAAACTGGCGTGATTTTTAATTTTTTTATATTTCAATATAACATTCAAACAATATAGTTGCCTCAGGTCCAGTATCCTGCATTCCTTATACACATAAAAGATCTAAAGAATATCGATGGCGTTTTTCTAAAATCGTCAGGAATCTGTTTTGGATTATCTCTAGCGGTTTGATGTGTGTGTAGGGGCCCCACCCCAACCTACATGCCGTAACGTAAGTGACTTTCTACTAAAGCAAAGTATTTTCAAATCTTGAATGACACACTTTTTTGAGGTGTCTGAATTCATAAAAGACAGTTATTCAATGTTTATCAAATACGAGATGGTTACTAGAATATTTGAAAAAGGATGAGTACTTGAAAGATATCAATTCTAATATTTCTAATACGAAGGGTGATTTAATTAAAGCTTTCGGAGAAGTTATCAAAGAATTGTTGTCAGAAAATTCATCTGATGGGGCAGTGAACACAGTTTCCTTAAAAAGTCAGATTCAGAGTTTTGCCCCTCGATTCATAGGTCATGCGCATCAAGACCCCCAGGAGTTCCTTCTTTATCTTTTAGAAGGTTTACATGATGACGTTAATAGAATTATTGAGAAACCTAAAAAAAGCCTTAACGGAGATTAACGAAAAATTGAGCGGCAGCGAAAAAGCACAAGAGTCATGGCTGATTTATTGGATTTACATATTACTCAAAGATTGTAGACAATTTCGTTGGTCAATTAAAATCCACGATGAAGTCCACACATTGTGGACTCTGTAACATTCGATCCTTTTTGGGATGTGTCACTCCCCATACCACAAAGAACATGTCAATTGAGTTTATCACAGTGCTTGGATTTCTTTACAAGAGAGGAAACTTTGGATGGACATGAAAAACCGGCGGGTTCAAGTAGCAAGGAGAGAAGAAAATGCAATCCATAAGTTTCCCCGCATTTTAGTCATTCATTTTTGAATATTTTCTCCAACAGAAAAATTTAGAGGCAAATTGAATGTTTCCATTGAATTTCCTCTAAATGGATTAGATATGAACAATTCTGCAACAGACAATGTGACTCCTTGTCGTTATAAACTATATACACTTTCGAATCACAGTAGGTCTACCTTCAGTGGACATTATACAGCATTCTGCAGACATCCTTATACTAGCACGTGGCACGAATATAATGATTCACACGCATCACCAATTTCACCAAAATCGCTAATAAGTGGAGATGCATACATCCTCTTTTATGAAAAGTAGAAAACGAGTTCGCACTTTTGAGCATTTTGGAAAGTTATTTTTGAACTGTTGATTCAAATGTTATAATGAGTTATATGTTTATATACAAAATATTTACATCAGAAGATATATAAAAACCTTACGTAATTGATTGATAATGATTTAGACAAAGTGATGTAACTTTGTATCTTCGTGTTTTGTGCACTGAAGTCAAAATGACGTCTCTGTACAAACCCCCGAGCTCGTTAACTCAGTACAGCATTAAAAATTGGTCAATTTGGAAACAAAAATTCGAAATATATCTGAAAGCATCTGATAAATCTGAAGTTCGAAAGAATGTCAAGATAGCCATTCTTCTCAAGTGTATCGGCGACAAGGGTTTGGATATAATACGTTTAACGAAGACCAAAAATTGACTCCTGTAAAACTATTGGCTGCCTTTTCTATCGAGAAAAGGCATCCTATGGAATCATTCAAATTCAATAACCTAGTCCAAGGTGAATCAGTATCTCACTGAACTAAAGAAGCAAGCTAGATTTTATGTGATTTCATGTGTTCAAATCCTCAGTGCAATACTAGATAAGAAGAGAGAATAATTAGTGATTGTTTGATTGTTAGAATACAAGACAATCATATTTAATCCAGGCTAATAAGGGATTTTGATGTTTCAAAAGGCTTATAATACCGTTAAATAAATATTGCACCCCTACTAACGACAACCCTCCAAGCTAAGAACTAACGAGGTCTTACCTTTTAACGTATGATTCCTAACACGGGTTGGACGATAGCAAGTGAAAATCTATCGTTCAGCCTGCGGCTTGGACCACCGACCAACACAGCGATTTTGAGTGAGTGAACAAGGGACTCACGTCGAACCGACCGGCTATCGACCGACCTTCAAGAGAAAGTTCATGTTTTCTCTTGAAGATGATCCCTTGGTGATCAAAACACATGTCATGGTGTTAAAATAACGGTTTGGGGTTGGGATAAAACTCCAGTAATATTCATTACTACAACAAAGGTTCCAAATAGTGCATCACAAGAATATTACCCAGTAAATAATTGAAATATCGTAATTATAAATTCAAAACTGAAATAAACATATTCCACAGTGAATTGATTTCATACCGTAATCACAGCTTACTTACTAGTAAGCTGTGCCGTAATTATAAATTTTAACCTCAAACTAATAATTGGATCGACAGATTTCAGAGTTGAAAGATAAAATGTGAAATATAATGTTTTACAGAATGATTCATGAAGCTCTAACGAATTTTATGAAATTGGCCCAGAATGTTAACAAAAGAGTTTACTTTGTAGTGAATTTCAAATATAAAAAAAATTCTTCATTAACAAGTAAGTAATTTGAAAATAGTTTCAATTACATTTTTAATGAAAATACTACATTTTTGTTTTAATTATTTCTAATTGCTAAACAAGTTTCATTATGGTTGAAAAAGCCACAAATACTTCTATGAACAAAATAGATTGATGTCATCGTAGGTTGGTGTGGTGTTGGGAACTAGTCAAATCTTACCAGTAGGTACTCCGTGTGGAAAGAAACCCTAAATATGAACATTTTTCATCGTTCCAGTAACACGCCGCAGGATGATCTCTGACTGGCGTCAGCGATGTTCCTGGCTTGAAATTTATTGTACTAGAAATGAACTCTTTTTCGTACCAGATTCAAATGTAACGTACTAAATTACAAAATTTCATATATATGTTCGGATATGTTTCTCCGGTCAGTAATTTGATATACTGTTCTCCGTGATGAACCGCGCCTGTAATTTTCATCGTTTCGACGTTTCGGCTCCTGCTTTGGGGCCATTTTCAAAAATCACTTAGATTTCTACTTACATGACTCGAGAATGAGGTCGTTCTCTCTTGTCCCCAAGTCTCGTTACTAGATCTATGTTTGCTGTGTTCCACTCTAAATGCAAACTTAGAGTTGAAGTAACTTGGATTGAAATCTCTTGATTTTTTATTTTTATTTCATTTCAATTGTTTAATTTCCAATTTTTTGTTTAGTTTTTATTTTATTGTGATTTTTTTCAGAGTTTCTTTTGCTCAATATAGTTGTTATTTTCAGCTATTCTTTTTAATTTTCATTTTCATTTGTTATATCAGAGATTTCAAATCATTTCATATCAGACAATGGAAGTCCGAGCTAATGAAATTCATATTCTTCATTAATTATTAACATGAATTCTTACATATATTTTGAAACTAACATTTATGAAATATACGTTTATTATTTTGCTTTTTAAGAACTTGTAACTTTTTCAACTGTAATTCGCGCATTTCATTTATGAATCACTTTCTAAATGTTATATTGATCAAGATTGAGAAATGACAAGCAAATAATTGATTCTGAAACTTCGATTTTCAATTTGAGCTTATTTTGAAAAATGTGCCATAACGAGACGGAATTTCTTTCGCCCTTTTTTATTTCTCTATCCTATTATGTTATGTGTTATGTGTCCATACACATAACAGTAGTGCATCATTATCTTACATTGGTGCTTATACTCTAGTGCAGTCGGACATTACTTCTTGATTGACTTCTAATTACAATTGCATTTTGTTCAAGCTTAAACCCAGGTGGGGTTTGGGTCCGACTCAGATCCACTTCACTGTGGGCTCCACCTGTAGTATCAACATGATTCTGATAGTCCTGGCTGGATATCTCTGGCAGCTGAAGCCATTAATGGAAAAATAAGAGAAGAATCGGATTATATGAAGGGAAAATTTGTTTCATGGGTAGCGACTTCATAGTTCATCCAGTAGACAACACTGTGATAAATTGATAAACAATAATTCGTTGTTGATTGAAAACAAATCAAATTAGATAAACAGTCTCTATTGCCAATTTTCAAAAATACTATCCGGAATGTCTTTAGAAAACAGTGGGCAAAAGACATTCAACTCAAAAGAAAAAATTACCAAAAAATTCACCCTGAATACCCTAACGAAGTATGGTATTTAAAATTACCAAAAATGGATAGACGTCATATCACAACAATAATTAGAATGAAAACTGGACACTGTTCCACCAAAGAACATCTATACAAACTTAATTGTATTGATAATCCATATTGTGAATGTGGACAAATAGAAACTTTAAATCACATATTTTTTGAATGTCCAATCAACTTTGTCTCAAATTTTGACTTATATAACCAAATTATAGACAAGGGAGTGCAAGCTCCATTATCCATTCAAACTGTCTTAAGCAAACTCAATATAAAAATACCAAAACTACTTCTTGAACACATTGATTATAACTGTCTGTCAATGCAGAGATGACTTGAAATAACTATTATCTTCACTAATACCCCTTTTACACATCCCTAAGACATTCATAACCGTACCCCATGCTTATTGTATTCTTCATCTACTAACA
>WOGP01003708.1:0-14844 GCA_015342065.1 Leptinotarsa undecemlineata
AATGTCCTTAACAGTTCTACTCAATTCATCAAAATTAGCTTTTTTATAGTTTTATATATCTGCTTGCGCAGTTTCAGCAAAATATCTGATGCTTTTAAGAATTGCAATGTTGATATGTATAGCTGGATGGTCTTCCTTAACAAACCACATACCATCTCCAATCACTTCACAAATGTCAGAGTTGTTATCCGCGGAAAGAACTAAGTCGAGCGTTCGGTTTTGATGATTTCTTACGCCATTGAATTGTTTAAGAGTATTGAATTCAATGTAATCTGAAACTAAATCAAGTTTTTTGCTAGGAATATTAAAATTCAAAGTATTTCCTATTACTGTTGGTATATTAAAATCTCCTATAATAAAGGCTTTTTCATGATCTCGGACATGGTTCTGCAAGAAGTGGAAAATTTCCTTATAAACATCATTTACACTGTTTGAAGGTACATAGATTACCCCAAACTGATACTCAATACCACCAACTTTAATTTGAATAATCAATGCCTCAAATGATGATACATATTTAGTAATATAAAAAAATTTATATTTATTTTTAATTGTAATCAAAACACCTCCTACTTTATTTTTATTAGCGCGCTCTGAATTTCTATCTGTCCTCATTTCATTGTTATTTCCTAAACAAACAATTTCCGCATCTGCCACTCCTTCTTGTAATCAAGTTTCCGTAATCATCAATATATCATACTCGCAATCTAAAGATCTTCTGAAAAATACATTACATTTAGTGTTCAGTCCCTTAGAGTTCTGGTAATATATATCTAGATTAGCAATTGTTACTAATGTATATGTGAGCTCCAAGTTATCTGTAAGAGATAAAGAAAATAAATAAATTTATTAATTGCATTAATAAATGCCTAAACAATAAGAAATAATTGTAAATTGAAATAAACATAATATTCGGGTGTAGATTCTACTTTACAAAATAAAATGAAGACATAAAAAATTTGTCCACCCACAAAAATAGTATCACTGTTATTTTTAAATCAGAAATAGTTTTTAAACGGGCAAATTCAAATCCTCTTCTTCATTGATCATCTTTACATTGTTGCCGAGTTTTGCAAATATTCATCCATTTGTCGTCCAAACGTAATGTGTAGGTCATTATTATAGTTGGTGAACAAATATAAGAAACAGAACAATTCACACACATATTTCTGAATCCGAAGAATATTCTAAGAGATTGTGGACCAAAACTGTGTATTTGCAGGTTGAAAGTGTACTTTCAATAAACCTCCACTAAAGTCGTCCAATAATCCAGATTGTTCACATTTTTCTTTTTACTTCTTTTGCAATTTTTATTGTTCATATAATTTCCTGTAATTGCAAAAAGTATGAGAAGAACCCAATCAACTTATCAACAATAAAATAACTTTTATGAGAATCACATGTGGGAATATCTTCTTTCACGTTCAGAAACAGTTTTTTCGTGAAAACTTAGTGAAAAATTGAGTTGCCTGAGGGATGTATTTTAGGAACATCATTCCAGAATCCTGAATTTTTCATTTTCAAGTTCTATGAGGATGGAATGATTACACGATCTCAACACAATAGGGAGTTTGAGCACAATGGCGAGTATTCGAAATTGAAATATCAAAAATTCAAAGGTGGCAGTTATTTACCACCAGTCATCATATATTATGATCATTTTGAGCGTTTTGAAATTACAATTTTTCTATCATCCGCACAATCTTCTATGAACTGATGTGTGAAGCAATAGCTTTCATTGTCGTAGTGAGTCTACTAGTCAGAGAAGTGCACAGGGGAATAAATATGAAAATTATTTTCCATACATATTTGTGCGAGAGAACAGTTTCTACCTGTTTCTGAATTTTGGATACTAACCTGTTACTTCGTGAAACTTAATAGCACTATTATAACATATATTAGTAATTATTATCATGAATATGGTTCATTCATTGAGATGATGCAAACAATTTTAAAAGAAATAACTCTATACATAGATGGGTAAATCATACAGAGAAGACACAAACCTTAAGGAAAAGTCCTCCTGAAACGGCTAATTTCACATAACCATTGAATTAGACTTAAGGATGACAGTGTTTTATGTGAGTGAATTTTTTTCCTTTCATGTCGAAGGATTTGTGGTGAAACTTGAAGTTCAGGTACCAAACAAATCCACTGAATTTATTGGATAATTGTCAGACCAATGATCACTTATGGTACAATTGCCTGGTGGCCGAAATCTTTACAGAAAACGTCCCAAGCGAAGTTCTCTGACTTGCAGAGATAAACTTGTCTGGCCATCAGTGGTATCATCAGTACCACACCCTCAGCGGTCATGGAGAGCCTTCTAGATCTACCTCCTCTTCACATTTTTCTAGAGAGAGAGGCTAGATGGACTGCATAGTGTACATTGCCCATTGCACAAATCTATATAATACGGAGTGCAACAGACTGTTGGTTGACACTGGAGCTCACGGCATTCTTGGAATGATCACTGACTTTAAACTACCAACTGTCAACTACGAACTGTCTTATAAAATCCTGTTTCCGAGTAGAGATGACTGTATCCTCCAGGAGAAGGAAGTATTAGGAGCAGGTTCACAAATGGACCAAAAACACCTTCCGGTTCTGGTGCAGGACTTTTCAGTCGCAGACCCAGGACAGATGTATCAACCTGCCTGCCTAGGAACCTATGTAACTGTATTTTAAGCGGAAATTCACGCTATTTAATTGTGTGCGAATAGATTGACAGGTTTGACAACCTCATACACAAGTCAATAAAAATATTTTCGGACACTCAAGCGGCGTTGAAAGCTCTTGGCTCGTATCGAGCAAGTCCAAATTGGCAGTAAATTGCCAAAAACAACTCTCCACGATAGGATACTTAACAGATTGTCTCTGTTCTGGATATCTGGCCAACCTGGAAAGCAATGAGACTCCCTTGCAAAGAAGGGTGCTGCAACCAGCCTCATCGGACCAGAACATGTCATTGGCATCATTTTAGGCTTTGCCAAAATAAAGATTGAATACCTGGCTGGCAAGGAGATTTATGGACTTCTGGCAGATTCTTTCAGGATTGCTCACTCCAAGGCGTTTATTCATCATTTGAAGTTTGATACCAAACAGTTGTTGGACTACAGCATACATGAACTACAATGTCTAACAGGCCTTTTAATAGGTCACTGTCATTTGAATCGTCATATAGGTACAGAGACTCGCACTGTCGAAAAACAGTGTGTGTCGCCTCTGTTCGGAAAATGATGGAATTTTCGAAAACTCAAGCGGGAAAAAACTTTCTCAAAAATTAGTCACTTCTAATAATATAACCCTTTCAATTCAAACAAGATTCCCTTTGACTGGGATTTAATCAAATAAGTGAATGAATGTCATAACGATGTCTTTGATGATATAATTATATCAAACTTGTTCCGTGACATGAAAATCGTAATTAATGAATGATTTTTTTTCTCATAATGTTATCCAGATTGGTACTGAAGCGGCTAGTGTCTGACTGCGAAACATCGATGCCTACCATTGAGAATGACAGTGTTCCATGTAAGTAAATTTTTTTCCTTTCATTCAGTAATTCAATTCCATAACGAATATTTGGAATACAGATTAGAGGAAAGTGTTTTTTGTATATATCGTTGTTATATAAAAGTATTTGTTTCGAAAGAATTGTTCTATCGTGTAATTCAATGTTTATATGAAATCAGCTGTTTCAGGAGGGCTTTTTCTTACAGTTTGTGCCTGAAAGTTACTTCTTTGCATTTTCTACACATCTATATTTCTTCTTTATAAACTGATGACTTCCTTCCTTTCTTTCGAAGATTTCTACATTTTATTATATCAAGACGAACCAATTGAAAGCCAAAAACTTGTTTTCCAAATATTAACCATTTCTAAAAATAAACCCTTTTCAATTTTAATGCTTTATTCACTACATTAACAATGTAAATATTGTATATGTACTCAATGCTTCATTTGCATGAGCATGTTCTAGATTATATATGTCACTCAAATACTTTATTATTATTATATCATCCCAGATCAATGCCACAGATTTATTCCCTGGAAATTATTTCATCATCGCTATCAAAAAAATGACTTTTCAATAACTATCTTGATGTATTAGGCCTCAAGTCAGATAACATCACATGAATCACTAGATTCGTATAAAGCAACATAAAATTCCCAGTTACAAAATGTTCAAATATGTTTATTTCAATGTCAACAATATCTACCTCAATCCCGAATATATGTAATGAGCAAGGTAGTAAAACCCAAACTTGCAAAAAGCAAAGACATTACTCAAATTATAATTAAATCGACACATATTCCGAAATGAAAGATTTTATAGTGTACTTTATCTATATAATCTACAACTACTCACCGTTGGATCTATATTTGGGTCATTTGGCCACGCTTTTCAGTTACGAGTGATTATATAAATAGGTGTTCGAAAACCACCTGAATTATATGTTCTTGAACAGAACATATACATCTCATCGGCAGATATTTAATTCTCTTTCAAGTTTGACTTTTCGTATTTTCCTGAGAAAACTGATGAAATGGCATTTTTCTATATTCAAATGTTACTTATTTTTTACACCAACTCGTTGGGTTATCAAGATCGTGTTGAAGTAAACTCTGATCATTCAAATAATCTACTATTCGGTAGAGTTTCAAGTCATCTGGAAATAAGAGAAATTGTTGTTCTCAGTATCTTTGTATCCCGATATCTATTCGATATTCATTCTCCAAGACATTTGAAACTCTGAATCTACTGACAAGTAGATTTGTAATTGTCGACTTATTTTTACAGAAATCATGCTGATTTGGTGAAATTAGTTCTTCGCAAAAATAATTCAAGTAATCGTCAACTATTTAATAATTTTGGAACTGAAGAATTATTCCTAACAAACACAACTACACCTTTAAAATTTTTTCTGCATCACCATAAAACTCTCTGTCCAAAGATTCGAGAACACACTTGATTGTGATTAATTTCGAAACAAAATAGGGGTTGATTAGCTACAGAGACACAGTTTTTGAAAAATATTTTCAGAATTCGGAACTTCTAATAAATTTGTTTGGAAATTTTATCATAAATGTTTTCCATTAATATAGTTGAACAGAATGGTTTCAAATTCAGCAGTATGTCAAATTGTTTTTATGTTAGATGAATCAGTACATTATGCTATTGAAGAGTATTATGTGTCCACTACCATTTGCTATTGAGTATCCAAAAACATTTCCTGTGGTTGGCTCTGAATTTATTTTTAAGAGTATATAGATATTGTCAAAAGTTTTTCAAATAATTTCGATGAAAAACTTCCACAGGTGGCTCTTAAATTAAAGAATTCAATATAATCTTCAATATTCTCCGACATTGTGGGAATTTTT
Organism: Leptinotarsa undecemlineata; assembly: GCA_015342065.1. Lineage (NCBI taxonomy): Eukaryota > Metazoa > Arthropoda > Insecta > Coleoptera > Chrysomelidae > Leptinotarsa > Leptinotarsa undecemlineata. The sequence continues at coordinate 5,386 of WOGP01003708.1, forward strand.
TTTCTGTAGAATTGAATACTTCTATTGAACAAAAGTCACCTTTATGAAGAAAGTCATAGTTTCTCGTAGCCCCACTTTGGAGATTTTCCTTTAAAATTTATATTTTTTCAGATTGTAGAAGGCAGAATAAAAGAAAGAAAAAGGTCGATAGTTAACTGTAAATATTTATGTATGTATACATAATGAAATATAATAGTTTCGAATTCAATTTCCATGGAGAACTAAAAATCCTTTCGTCAATTCTAGATATTATGGAATTCTATAGGTAAGAAACTTTCTGAGATATACTTAATGAAAACATTCAGAAAACTTCGTAGTCTAGTTTTCCAGTTCTATATATACTGGCAGATAAATGAATATATTCCTGGATATCTTTATTCCAAATTCCGTAGAAAACATTGATACTTCAGTCGTAGCTGAACTGCAGCTTTCCTCAAAAATCTCAATACGAGCGATTCATCCGAAAAATATTGGCCAATTTAGACATCACATTCCTTGTCTCTGTCTTAATTTCAGTCTCAGTTTGTGTCTCAAGAAACAGTTCAATATGCATGTTTCCATTATGACATATACATAATGTTTTATATCTTTGCCTCAGTATTTGTACTCAAATCGTGCCAGCTTACTGTCGACATAAAAAATGATGTTTGTTTGGAAAAAATATTTTGTTATAAAATCAGAATCTATAAGATGCGACATTTGTTGAGTTGATTGAACAATTCAACCATCAGGAACAAAATTATAGTATGTATTGGTTGATAATACAAGCATTTATTCTCTAGGTCACCGTCACACCTTATTCTTCCTTCCTTGACACTTTTCATTGCTTTTTGGGTATATATCTCTGTATTTTACGTTTTCAAGGTTAATAGTATAGTTGGTACGACTGATGCTGTCAATATTCTTAAAATAATTGAAATGTTTTTCTACTTGACCTAAATAAAGAATAAAATTTTCTCTTATTGTCACAAAATTATTAAGTTCTTTCAAATTAATTTTTTGTTTCTCTAATCAGTCACGTCAAACACAAAATATAAATCTACCAATTTGAAATAGTAAACGGCGGGAAATACCAATCGCTTTTTTCTGAAATGTCACTAGTAACTAACCTAGAAATAGAAGAATTTCACGAGAAGAAGCATTCGTTTTTAAATTGAGTTTTTTATAAGAAAAATGTTTATTGTTGAATTAAAAAGGGCCAATTACGGAGAAATAAGATGTAGAGATGACCTAGTGAATAAAAACTTGTGTTTTTTAAATAGCATATCTTGTGAAAAAGACGGCTGAAAAGTTGCTTTTTTCTGAACATTGAAGGGCCGTAACTTTATGAATAAGGGAGAGCGCCGTTTATTTTTCTTTCGGATTCGTAATCTACGCCTACGCATCAAAATACGTAAGTACACTAAACAGTTTTTTCAAAATCGCCGGGCCTCAACACGAATATTTACCAAGAAAAATTACCTATTTTAAATATTGTAAATGATTATTAACAAAAGTTCTAGCTCTCATTTGTCATATGAGTCACATGTTACTAGTCGTAATTTTTAGGATTGAAATTGAGATGTATGAATTATTGACCAGTCTCAAATTTCTCAAGACAACAACAAAGGCCGACTCCCCTTATCTTCCTTTTCCCCGCCACTGCTACCAGAGACAGCCGATAAATCCTCGTAGCTCTCCGAACAGCGCATACGCATATTCCGTCGGCACGACCACTTCAAGGAAACTCGCGATAACTGATAACTCCATAGCATCGTGCGCTTTCTTTCCTCAGTTTCTCCGTTATCGTCAGGCAGTGCAGGTCTAACCCCCTGTATGTGATTAGTGAGCGTGCGGAGTTATCGAACAGTGCCATGCAGTTGCAGGTCGGTAATGATTCCACGAGAAATCACCCCGCAGGACGAAGTAATCGTCCTGCCGCGATCCTGGACTCTCCTACGCTCGCGAGGGTTGAACGAGCCATGTTGAGGCACGAAGAAGGAACCAATCGACAGGGCCAGGACATTGCGAGGGCCCAGTATACACAGGTGAGAGAGTTTTTTGTAGAAAGTGCTTTGAGGAAGTTGGAGTTGATTTTTTGTGACTTCACCTGTTTGATGCCAATTACTTTCTGTATGTCATCCCATTACCTTTTATGTAAAAAGTATTCGAGACTATTTTATGACAGAAAAAAAGAAGTCGTTATTTTTTACAAAAGCGTTTCTTGCCTTTGGGTTTTGAAACCAACGGTATGCGAAAGTATGCTTCATAACACTGTGAAATTGAGTGGCCTGTACGTTCGCCTGATTTTACCCCACTTCATTTTATTTTATGTGGGTATTTATCGAAACGAATTACATTTCGTGAAGAAATACGTAATATGTTACATCACCATAACATAAATTTTTAGATGGTCTCACGAATTTATAATTTAGTTCCCCAAAATTTGAAAATATTGAGTATTCATTGTTTTATAAAAATCGTGTGCATCTCGGGACGCTGGACAGAAGTGATTACTTGACCTCATCTAAGTTGAACTATTTAATACTGAAATTTGTTAACTTGAGAAAAGCTTAGGTTATTTCTTAAATTTTATGAATATTAATATGATATTGTAAGGAAAGGTTATCTGTTAATAAAATCTGTTATTGATTGGTTTATGTGATGGATTAGATTTATGATATACTTTGGTATAAACTAATGACTATGTTTGCTCATTGGTGATTCGATAACTATATGTGTTTTTGAATTTTTTTGATTTTTGAAGTATGTGCTTTGAAACTGAGTCAATCGTTTTCGTCGCTCAAAAATAATAGCAGAGGTTTTTCTACTTTGTAAAAAGTACATTGTTAAATTGATCTAACGGTTATCCTTCCCATAATTGTCATCCAGCAATTCATAAATATATTTTTGTTAAATGTAACTAGATTCCTACGAGAAATGAAGACCTATCAATAATATTATTCAATGTGTGAGGGACAAAAGAAAGACAGAAATTACTCAGGGTTTCCGGGAAACCATACAAATTGTTTCAAAAAACTTTTGGAATGCTTCCATAATTTTTAAAAAGCAAGGGATATTTGGTTTGATATGTTTCATGCTCTTTTGTTCACTAAGTGATATTGAAAATGTAATATTAATCCACAGAGAAGAAATAAATTCATTATATGAGCTATCCTAGGATAGGGTTCTAATCACCCCAAGGAGAATCTCATTTAAAATCAAATTAGTTACATGTCACAGGATTCATTTCATTAATTGTGAATTGGGTAGAAAATAAACTGTATTCAGAGCATAGGTACTGAAAAAAAAGTTTACAAGTTCTTTGAATACATTCGAAAATCACAAAAACTCAGTTACCATTTTTAACTGAGCAAAAAATTAGAAAGTTGAGAAGAATTTGAACGTGAGAAACAGGCTTCACTAAAATGTTGACTATTAAAACTATTGAAACTTTTTGTCTTATTGCTGTACTTAAGTAGTCAAACAAAAAGTCGACTGTTGGAAAAAACTCTCCATTGGTAGGTAGGTCTGAAGTGAGTGGGTCTATTCAAACCTCCACCGCAACCCATAAGGGTTTATTGTGTCTCACACTCGGCCAAATAAACCCAGCTTCTTAACAAAGCCGATTAGTTTGTATGGTGAGTGGTCTTTCAGGTCAGATGGTGAGAGTAGGGATCTGCCAAACTCATAGAACCTGATCGAGGAGAGTCTTTTTTGGCAGTTTGCTACCAATTTAGACTTTGCTCGGTGGGCGCCAAAAGCTTCCAATGCCGTAGGAAAAGGCGGGAGATCAGCTGTTGGGAGCTCCTGTTATCATTCTCAAGCCGATTAGAATAGAATAGAATCTGAACCAAACACTGTTTGTATGGACACATTTGAGAAAAACTATCTTTAGAAGTATTCATTGATGCAATTGAATCCAAAAAATAATTTTTATAATTTTTATGTTTGTCTGTACCTACTTTTATCGCTTATCTCAAAAACGGCTAAAATTATTTGCGTGACGGTTTCTCCAAGCTATTGTCGTGAGCTTCTCTTAAGATTTAGTGATTGATTCAAGCTACATCAATTTGGAGACTGACTGAGAAAAAAAATAAAACTAAAGTTCACAACAAAATGGCGGGCAACAGCTACTTAATAATAAATGAGTCATTACTCTCTGAAACTTTTGAGGGTGAACGCTTCTATATATATTTTCCACTCTCTTACATAATCCCAGACCCGAATCATAGCTTTAATTGTCTCTACCCTCCATTGCGCCTCTATCACTTCTTGAATGTTCGGGGTCATGAAAGGACACGGAGGCCTATAGGAATTTTTCCAGAAGAATTAATACTTTTCGAGGCAAATTCTCATCATCTTCGTAAATACTCATTCTCTACCATCTCTCACTGATTTTTCCTTGGGTTTATCGCAATACTAAGTATTATATTTTAGATCAATTATAAGAACATTATCTTATACAAAAAATGATAAGGTACTTGTGAATTAATGAAGTGGGATAATTGCAAATTATATTCTGTCACATACATATTTAACATTACAAGCCGGTATATAATCGAGGATTTCCACAAAAACAATTTTTCGTCTTCTAATATATTATGTATTCTAATTTTATTATGTATTCTCTCTGTAAAACATTTATAGCGAATATTCATACCAACGTGGCTGAATGCATCATAATTCAATATGTACGCATCTTCTGTAAAGTTCATTTCGAACTAGTGTTTCTTCCTGTGGATTATTCAGGCTTAAGATCACTGCCGACACTTGTCTGGCAATGAATCACTTCTATTTCAGGTCTTGAGGTGGTGATCACTGATTCTTGTGGACGGAAAGCAGTGAAAAGTTAATCTTTGTACACAAAATTTAGAAGTACAAATCGAGGTGGAAATTAAATTCCGTAGTTAAAAATGGTACGTTTCAAGTCGAAACTTACGAGTTCGAAATCATAACAACCAAGTTACAAATGCAAGTATCAGATTTTATTTCTGAATTATCATGTTGAGAGTCAGAAAAATATATGCCAGAGTTCAAAGTCAGAAATTTAATCATGAATCTGAAAAATGAATTTTGGATAAATTAAAATTTCAAGAATAAATTAGGTGAAGAAACCCGAATGGATGATTTTAAATCCAGGTCTTCATGAAACCGACGTTTCGATAGTTTCTGTCGATTACTACAACTCGACACATCCTAACAAACGAAGAATTCGGAAATGACGATGCATATGCAATGAATCATAAAAGTAGCAATGCATTGTGGTTTCCAAAATGTTAATCATAAACCCACGCAAATTATCTATAGAATCATCATTTATTTCTGATGAAATTGGTAACCAGTGTGGCCACTCCCCTGATAACTGTTCGAATACCGGATTTTATAATGCCTGACAGATAATCGTACTGATTATTTTAAAATTCGCTCAATATCGGATCAATCTGAAAAATCGAATGATTATTTCAGATCTGTTTGAAGGTGGTTGACAATGTTTCGTAGTACATTTCATCAGTTCTGAATTCCATTTGAATTCCCTGAAAGTGTCTGTAAAAAAATTAAAAAGATCAGCTGAAAAAAACAATTTTATAAAAAAAAACTGAAATTCGGGTTATCACCCGAAGACGATTGTGGATACTAACAATCGAAACGTCGTGAAGTAATTTGGTTTGGAATCTTTTGATTTTATATTTTTAATTTTTATTTCTTGTTTATATTTTTTTAATTTTTCCGCTCGTGTTAATAGTTCAATTTTTCGTTTTTTTTTAGTTGTTGCTTGTATGTTATTTCATTTTAATTTCAGTTTTTTGTTTATTAAAATTGTTTTTTCAGCTAATCTTTTTAATTTTTTCAAAGATTCTTTCAGGGATTTAAAATCAATTTACCTATATCATATTAGACAATGGAAGTCCGAACTGATGAAATGTAATTCATATCTATTAGGAATCAGAGATATAGGTATTTGAAAAAAAATTGTCACTTCTTTGCACTAACTACAGAATTCTTGTCCTAAGAGTGTGGGTCACACTCCAATGGCGAATGCTTCTGTTGGTTTTAGTAATCTTACTAAAAGGCATTTCAGATAGCAGTGGCATTTGAACCAACTAAGATATTACTGAAAAAAAGTATTAGATTGGTGTATGCCGAGTGTTTTGAAATATTGATTTGAAAAATAGACTTACAGTTGGTGTCTAATTCTCACCAACGCAACGTTACTTTAATAACGTGAAGCGTTTACTTTTTGAGTTCAGTGTTAGTTACGCTACTTAGAGTATAGTTGAGGCTGCAGAGTTGGCTACCCTGTTTATTTGTCATTGGTGTCAGTTATCATAATAATTATTCACCCCTTCATCTCGCTTGAATATTGAGATTTCTGATTGATAATGAATAAGCAAATAAAACTGAAAAATCGGCAATATCAACTAAATGTGACAGCTGTCACTCAGGATAAATTCCCAAAGTAGCCAACATGGAAAAAAAAATACAAAACGGGCGTATAGTGCAAATGTTGCAAATGTGCAAATGATGAAAGCATTTATTTCAGTTCTCAAAGAATTTTTGTTTGTTTGTTCATAAGTGAGACTGATTTGATTTTTTCTTGTGTAAAATACATTGTTAGCATATTTTTCATTTCAGTTTGAATACTGACAATGAAATATGAAAATCACTGAAAGATTAAACTGACCCAACTACTGTATGATTTTATAGAGCTTCATATGAAATTTCAACATTTCAAAATAGTTTAGTTTTGAAATGATCCACATTCAATGCCTTTTCCATATATTTGTCTCTTGAAGTAATGCTCGAATTTTTGACGGGATAATTTCAAACTACGCGAGGACAATTGCGGATTTTTTTAACCCGACCTTCGGATCATTTGACAGTTGACGTGTGGCAACACTGTTGGTTACATATAATATTGGCAAGAGGTAACGTTACATTTCAGTAACGGACCAGAATCATCTGCAGCAGAGACCTGGTAATTAATATGTTTCATTTTCAAACGTATCGTACTGTTAAACATAGTTTCTTGTAACTGTTGAATGTGTTTTTTGTGTAGCTACAGGATGGTTTCGTTTCATTGATGATTTTTAATGCAACATGACGCCTGCTGTTGATTTGGGTCAATGAATAACGCTATAATTTATAAATTGGCAAAGGTTAATAATGTTAATATAGGTGATACTATATTATTCAAAGCGTATATCAACTGCTTTTTCGTTGATCACTCATAGAAGGTCAAAATATATGATGATGAACTCAGTTCATTCTTAATATTATTACAATAATTTGCCACTTGTTTACATTTTTATGCCTGAAGAAAAAGTTGTTTCAATCAAACAAAATTCGAATTATTTCTGAATTTCATTTTCTGACCTTCCGTGAAATTTGAGGTTGAATGTTTTTTTGTGGGAAATTCAATGTTTTCAAACAGTTTTGAGTTTTTAAAATTCTGATTAGTAGAGCATTGTAAATTTCCATGAATTTTCCTCAAAAAGTTTGTTTTTTTTTCGTAATTACATTGCTTACTTTGCATTTTATAGTAAAATAAAAGTATTTGAAATTAATATTTGTCTGAAATTTTGAAAAGATTCTGTATTGATTCAATTGAGAATTTTTGTTAAATAAAAATTGAAACTCAACCATTTCTGATCACATATTATGAGAATGAGACCAAGATAGAAATCGTTCAATAAAAATAATAATGAATATCACCAATTTTGAAATCATCGTAAATTTCTCAAATTAAATTTAATATTTCAATCCGTCCCATAATATGCAATTTCTTTGGCAGTGGTGTGTATAGACATTGGAATCAATAAAGATAAATAAGGCTACATATTCATAAGTACTATTTATTCAGGTATGAATTTATGAAATGACTAACGTGCTTTGTAATGAGCTTTTGGGCTATTGCTAGTGGAAATTTACCTTCTCCATTTTTGACAATCATTATTGAAATCCTATAATAAGATTTATGCCCTACTGATCAATACAGAATCTCAAAAATTATATCCGAAAATTCAAGTAATAATTTTATAACCTTATCGAGACCACTACTATTTATAACTATTTTCAACAATCAGCTAGACACTTATTATTCATTAGTGACATACTTTGAAAGTAATATATCAAAATGTTTGCCCCAAATGACAAAAAAAAATTTTCAATTGCAAAAAATGACCTTACTGTACCGATACCTTATCATATTTGTTATCATGAAAACCTTCACCCAAGGAACTGAAAAGATAAATTTGAACGAACAAACTTGTGGAATCACTATGCTAAATGATGTGTCAATTAAGTTAAATATACTGACATAATTCATTTGAATGTATACACATGTCTGTTCACAACATATATTCACCTTTTAGCCATACATTTTCAACGAACAGTAACTGATTGATAAATTTCTTTACTCAGACACGATGAATCAGAAATCTCGATCATTCGTGTACAATAATGGGAAAATTATGCTGTTTGATGCTTCACTGAATTTCAATTAACACAAATCAACCGCTGGAATAGAACATGAGCACCTTCAAAGGTTAGCAACCTCGTTGGCATCAACGCTAATTGTGAATTACTATTACTATCGTTGATTAAAAGTCTGAAAAATATGTCTTAGCAAAAGCCAGTTTGAATGAGTATTAGTGGCCCTATAATGTTAGAGGTTCTCTGAACCTCCTTTTTCCATAAATTATAACAAATATGAGAAGATCTGGAACGATGAGTAGGTGAATTTATATAAAAAATTATCTATATAATGGCATTTTCTTCAAAGCATTAGTTTAGTATCTTCTAAGTTTAAGAAATTATAAATCTATGAGTTATTCCATATTCAGAATCATCATCTATTGAAAAAAATAAATGAAATAATTAGGTCAGATTCTAAAATTGAGACTAATTAAAATGATTCGAAAAAAAATTACTTTTATTTCAGATGAAACATTATCTTGGTCAACCTCAAACGATTTTGGATGTTAGATTGCATTGAAAGTGCAATTGGAAGTTAAAAAAATCAACTCGTAGTTACGTTGGGTGGAATAGTTTTTCCGCTGAGTAATTAACAAAAATTGAAGATTCTATTGTTGTGTGTCCAATTCATTAACAACAAAAAAAACATCGAAGAAATGCAAGAAAAAGTTTTCATTCCATTTATAAAACGAGATAAATTTTCCTTCAATTTCAGTGTTATTCACTCTATTTTTCTGATTATTCCATAAATAAATTCAGTGGATTCAAATATGGGGTTTATTGGGCCTGTAAATTGTAGGTACCTGATTTTCAATACACCACACCCAATTATCCAAGCATTATCTTCCTATTCTTTAATTTCACAGATTATTGAATATTCCACTGTCTGATAGGGATTTCCAGAAATAACTGAATTTGATCAAACAAATCGCGATTAATAACGGTTATAAGGTAGATATTGTAAACTCCATTCTTTCCAAAAAACTACAAAAGCAAGCCATG
>WOGP01003709.1:0-14843 GCA_015342065.1 Leptinotarsa undecemlineata
AGAAAAATACTTTAAAAAAAAAAAAAATATACTTACTTAGCTCCTCGGTTGTATAATCTTATTCCAGCACATATCAAAACTATCTTTGGCATTGATATGTTCAAAAATAAGCTCAAAACTTTTCATTATATTGTATTGTTTCATTATAGGTATAACCTTAATGTTTTATTTATATTAACTATATGTAATTTTGATGTGATATCTGTTTATAATTTTTCTAGTGCTTTTTTTGTTCATGCTAAATGTTTCAATTTATATTGACTATATATGATTTTAATGTAATATCTGTATACAATTTTTCTAGTACTTTTTTGTTCATACCAAAAAAATAAATTATTTTTTATATTTTATTCATAAAAATCTATTGTATATTAAAATGATATAGCCCACGCACAGGTTTATCCTTCTGTGGGAACTATATTCATTTGTCGTTAACTAAGATTATTGTGTATTTCAAATTGAATGGCGAATAAATATTATTACTATTATTATTATATTCCAGAGATACTTATCATTCCCTAATATTGTTTTTCTGCTTCATAACTACTGCAAACACTTTTAATAATATCAGTTATGCTTAAAAAGTATAAGTTTGCATATACAACAAAATGTATCAGATTATGTAATTTCAATGTTGATACTGCATTCTTATTATGAATAATTTATGTATAAAAGTATTTTCCAAACTTTCGGCTTCAACTTTCGCTTCATTATATTCAGCATCCGATGTCTTTTATCTCCATCGACTCCTTTGCATACTATCCAAATTCGTGAATAATTATTTTCCGTTTTAAATCATTTTCCGTGTTCGTGTCTCATTCTCATTCGGAAGTTTTTAACCTAATCAGGCGTCTTCCCAATGTAGGGTGCATATTATATTGCTAGTTTCCAATTATTCATCCATATATCTACTAGATAAAACAATTAATTACGTTATTCACGTTGTGGAATATATCGTACGATTTTAGGAATAGGTGTGAAAAATTAACTGTAGTCGGAAACACAGCCTAGATTCAATTATCTAGAGGAAAACATTCCAAGAATCAGTAAACAGAAAGATAATTTTAATACATTTGAAAAATGACAGCTAACTATTTATTTTTTTTAATTTTTTTGATGAGTACGTATAACATGCCAGCTGATGAAATAAATGAAAACTCTGTCATTTTTGTCATTTCAATCATTTTTGCGAATTGACCTAATCTACTGAGAGAAATCCCGTAATATACACTGATAAAAATATACTTCCTAAAGTTCTATGGTGCACGTTGTCTTATATTGTGCTCCGAACAAGTGTAACTCTGGACTGAATAGTATAGTTGTCATTGAAACGGTGAAATGTAAAGAGCTAATTGGAGTAAGCATTTTGTCTTTTGCTCACTGTCTGAAGAAGGAAACCAGGAGCTCACAGTAAAATACATCAATCATTGCAGGTGCTTTCAAAACGGTAAAAGCAAATAGGCTTTTTGTTGTTATATTGATTATTATATCAATACACCCACAACATTTTCTCAAATCAACTCATTTTCCAGACATCTTCAGTTCAATTTCGCAACTATAATGCTCTTTTATTTTTTTAAAATCAAACCTAACTCTCAAAATACTTCATTTCTTAATTGTATATTGAATACGATTTGTTATGCATCACTAGTAAATACGGTTCTTCATTTGTTTGGTTCTACTCAATTATATATTTCAGATATTGTTTCTACAGATGATTTTTTACTCTCTTGAGTTTCCTTAAGTTTTAGATAGCGCATACATTATGACAATTCCATACTTTTGTTCAACTGATTCGTAAATATCTGCTAATAGGGACTTATAGTCGATTTCAGGTTAGGTTTAGGGTCAAACCTGTGACAAGAGCGATATCACAACACTCAATACCAAACTGAAAAAGCCTTTTATTACTTACGACGTTCAAAGAATCTGCTCCATGCTTCATGGAACGTCTGACACATTCGAAATACGTCGTCAGTATTCAATAACAATTTCGCCAACGTCAGATAAATTATTGTATATCAGAGTTGTTGTGGATAAACACTGACCATCAACCCTCTGAATTTGTATGATTACGATTTCTGGAAATTTGTGTGGAGCTGATATAATTTTGAGGTTCTACTATAATCATAATAACTATTTTGAAGAATTGATCCAAATGAGGAGTTAGAGGGGTCAAACTCCTCTGGTCCGGTGGTAGCAGAATGGCAATAGCTTGTATGTGCTATACAATTGCAAATGAGTTGTTTTAATGAATTCGCACTTCTCTAGAGGTAAGGAGTCACTAGTCACTCACATATACGGAAAACATTATTTTGACTTGCTTATGGCAAACACATAGTAATTACAACCATAACTGAACATGGGACGAGAACTGAAATATACTGTGGGGATTAGGAGACATCCTTCTTCTAAGTGGAAGAGTATAAATGTCATAACGCACAAGAAATTGTTCTTACAAACCGCTGAAGTGATAGGAGATTGGCCTGGAAATTCCATGATGAAGTGAAAAAACTGGCAGACTGTACTCGCTGCTTGGCACTCAGGAATTGTAAGAAAATGAAACGCTAATAATTGGGCTACACACCGATTAACAGTTTCATATTAGAGCCCTGAATTAGCCATGGAGTACCAAAATCTATTGCATGGATTCTGATCGAGAAAAGAAGCAACGAGGAATATATAGTAAGCTGGTAAAATACACCTCTGAATGCACATGAGAAAACATTTATAATAATAATAATGTTTATTCAGATTCAAATCACAAAAAGAAAGAACTAAAGCAATACATATAGTTGAATAAAAATCGTAAAAACCACAGAACCATCAGATGTTGCTTGTATGTGATGAAAAGGAGGAAAAAAATAAATATATGATAAATATTAAAGTATGAGAATGAATTATATGAAAGGGATTTACATACGAGAAAAAACCACTTAATATATGAAATTAGAAACACATAAGATAATATAAAATCACAAATATAAGTATAAATACAAAAAGTTGTCAGTTTTGACAACTTTTTATATGATAAAGGGATCATTTGAAGAACAGCAGATATAGGCTCAGAATAATTACATTCACCTCCATTGAGAAGATACCCGAGAGTTGCATACCAGAAACCTCATCTGTACAAAATAAAACAAATGGACAGATACAGCTCATTATATATTATGCTAAATGTGGAGCCCAGGATCACAGAAGGTGAAGCAATTTATGAACAATCGAAACTAGATCCTGAAGAATATATCAGCCAACGAAATAATGTACAAACAAGTACAGGCTACAATATTTTTCAAAGATTCTGAAGAAATGACGGATCCATTAGTCGCAAAAAAGTATCAGTCATCTCGCGGTTGCCATGCGCCTTATGCTAGAGGTCTTCATACTCATGTGGTGAACACGGTTCTATTATTTTGAGGAACTCAATCAAAATCAAATTCGTCAACCACGTCATGATAGTTTTTGAATAAATAATCATAATATGTGAAGCTTTGTCTAAAAGGCAATGATTTATGTCTCTAATACTCCTTCGTTGGTAAATTTACCTGGAAATTGGTTCACTTGACTTTCCTGTTATTATTTTTATTTCTGAATGAAATACTTTGAAAAGTATAAACTGCCAGGTACGTACAAATTGAACTGATAATTTAATAATGCTATTTTATTCGATGTCACGCTCATGGAAAGTACCTACGATCATCAATTTTCTCAAATGTAGCAAAATTCTGCACTATACCTTCAGTAAAAGAAATAATAACATTTCTATTAGTCACTTCCATCGAGACCCTTTCCCTCCGTATCTCGTGACACTCATTTTTCTGACTGAAACAGATGTGAGCAAAACATGTACCATGGATGTCCAGAAGGAGATACGAAGCTGTTGAAAGTAAACCTTGTCGGATGTCATATGAATTATACAAAAACTAAAAATATTGTAGACGCAGTATAATGACTATTGTGATGAATCGAAAAGAAGTATACAATCACAAACATGAAAAACAGATGAACTCGTCGCTCAAAATGATTATTGTGATATCTAAGTAGATCATGAGTTAAATAAATACTTACAAATCCTTGAGAGGTGATATAAATCGAAGATATGTGATGTGTTACAATTCAATGGAAAATAAAAAGAATAAATTCACTTCAGTGAAATTATATAAAAGTATAACGATAAGTTAACCTACCACGGAAATTTTCATTTCGTCATATATCTCCTTCGAAAGAAATACTTTCTACAGTCACTATTTATAATAATGCATTACATCAGATCAAAACAACATATTTCTAAATCCACAATATACAATGTGTCTAAGATAAGGAAGGTCAGCATGGATAAATCGGAAACCATGGGTCGGTTGAATTAGAAAAAAACTTGGTCAGTTTAGTTAGAGTTAATTTGAATGATCTTTGAAAGTTTAGAAACACCCGATTATTATGTGAGATACATCAGTGAACTTGTTGCCAAAAACAGTTGACCCATACCGGCTGATTACTTTTTTGATCCTCATAAGAAATGAAATTTTGTAGTGGCTAAATATAAGTAGATATTTTGATGTAGTTTTCATTCATAGATCGAAGCTACTAAACAATATTGAGCACAATTGTTATATTCTGACTCAGTTTATTGTATTGAAATATTCGGTTTATTGTGAGCCCCGTGAATTTGCAAATACTATCTCATATTTGACCACTCGCAATCTCAGGCCAAAAATTTAGTGGAAGGTGTTTACATTTGAAATTTCACCACACTCCTAAATATACTTCTACAGCGACTATTCATATCGCAAAATCCCCAGTTACACAAACTAATAAAACATTTTCCTTTATTTAATTTGAACCCTGCCGGAGGGCAATTATACCTCCATAAAATCCTCCTTGAACTTAAACAGGACTAAAATCTGAAATCTACATTGAGAAATTCAAATTAGAATTACTTTCCCTACATTAAATACTACGCCATTTTGGCACAAAAATCATACAAATATCACCCTTATACTATTACAGTGAAAGGGTGAATATCTTAAATAAAATATCTAAGGCATATACTTAAGGGATGAGGGTTGAGTTTTCTAGAGAGGGATATTTGTGTTCGGTTTAGATGCCACCCCAAACCAAACTAGTCGCTATTCAGGATGGAATTAGGGGTTGCTTTCGGCTCGTTCGCTGGGGCTGTAAAGAGGGAGATTTTAAACCCGGGGTTGGCAAAGTTAGAAATGAGGGTGCAAACTTCAGGAGATAAATAAGGAAGGTTTTGTTTGAAGAAAAGAAAAACAACGTAGGATGGATAATGAGAGAACGTAACATAATTTCCCAGACGGGGTTCTCAAGTTTTAAGTCGCTATTGTGTAACGTATACGGCTAATTAAGGTGGCAGTTGGGAATAAATGGCAATGAAAATTGTGATGACTGTTACATACCAGGTGAAATGAAATGAAAAAATTATTTGGAGCAGCTGTTCACCTCAAGACGAACGATTCTATGAATAATACTTTTGAAGATTTCTAGACTGAATGGATAAACCAAATTTTGTTTTTCTTGATATTTATAATTATGTTTTCATCAATTGAAATATAGCTGGAGTTGTGTTTAAGCTATTTGCTGAGTTTTATTGTCATGGTCTACAGGTTTTCATGTTTCACGTTTCGTCTACGACTTCGATAGAAACAGTTTTCTTCAGTCGTGAAAGTTTTTTGATAATTAAAGTTATTTATGAATATGAATTTTCAACAATGAAATACCAATCTGATGTTTATTTCGTTAGAGGATTTGAAAATCTAGTACAATTGATTGAAGAAAATTGATGATACTTAGTATATTATTCTTCGAGCAAAAAATGTGGTCATTACTCGTGGTAATAAAATTTGTCAAGAAGAGCCGAAAGAGAGCATTGTAAGTGATTTCAGCGAGCAATGACCATTTTTCGCGAGTAGAATATTATACTTTTTCTACGACTGATGTCAGGACAATTTCATCTATGAAAAATATTCAAATCTACCTCCTACTATTTTTATTGTTACAATAATTTGTTGAATTCGGTGGTTGAATATATTGAAAACTGCCGCCGTCAGATTCCATCTACTCTCATTTCGTTTAAAGTATATAACTTCAAAAAATATTAATTCATTCGAAAATTTCTGAGTCCATGTTTCATTCTTTTTTTTTATAGCAAACGAAAACTGTATATTTTCAAACTAGCAATATCAGGAATGGCGTTAACATTGAAAAAAACGCAAAAAATGCCGATTTTTATTTTTTATCATATTCACTCTCGAGTGGTAGTGGATTTTTATGTTTCGACTAGAGAGTTTTGTGAAAAAAGTACATTCGAAAAAATGAATTTTTCACAACAAATCTGGTTAAATTCATATGAAACAATTGTAAAACTAAAAAGCATCCAAACAAATTCAAATTTTCAAATGTATTTTTTTACAAAACGGTAAAAGGAAATTCAAAACTTCAAAGACTACCGCGAATAACATCAATACTTCAAAATAACATTTCACTTCACCCTCATGGCTATATATGGATGTATCGTTTACATTCATCCACCCAGTATAGTGAAATACAAGTTGAATGGTCATAAGAAACTCTCACAATGAGGCATTTGTTCAATACGAATATTAATATTTACATTATCACGATGACAAATGCGTTGAGAAATTGAAAAATCAAGTAGAACTCTCTTGAAGATGATCAGTGCGGATGAAACAAAAATTGTCAGTATAAATATAAACTTTCAAAAAGTAAACTTTTTGATGAAGAGTACGATTCGATTTGCTTTAGGAATAAAAACTGTCCGTTGGTAGGCAAACTGAATATAGCATAAAAATTAACATAAGAGTCAATATTATCAAGATTACGTTAGAAATAATATGAATGAAATTTGTAAATTAGAAGAAGAAAGAAATATATTATAATGTTGAAATTCGAGTATATTTTTTGTTTGCTCAACTCATATTGACTTATGAACCAATGAGATACATTCAGAAATTGTTTTTTTCTTCTATATATCCAAGGGAACCGTTCTCACCTTATCTTTCTCAAGAACGGAAGTTACCGCTTTTATAAAAAATATGTCGAAAACAAAGTGTAATTGACATGCAAACTTATGAACGAACGTTAATTTTTCATTGTTCCTATTCTCCAGTCCCATGAAAAGTCAACATTACTTTTTCTATAATAAAATGTTTGAAATTATAAATCGGTTCAATGAGTTACCTGCACTGATATCTTCTTTTTCTTTATTCCTACCTACATGAAAGTTGCTGTGAAATACTGAGCCTCTGAAATTTATGTTCCAATATGCCTTCATTTATACTTATGAATTAGTAAAACTAACGCGAAACTTGTGGACTCAGATACTCAAATTTTAATTAGTTTTCAACAAAGTTCCTGGCGAACTTTCCTAATATTGGGACGGAAATTAAAAGATAAGAAAATAACGAGCACAGCATTTGCACGAATCATCTCTCTCAAAGCACTTGAAAGTTTTTGATGTCTTCACAACCCCTTTTCATACAATCTTTCACATGTATCTTTTGTTGAGGGAGGGGTGAGTAATATATTCTCCGCAGAATAGTACAAAATCGGTTCTGAGGGTGTACCAGCATAAATATATTTTACAGTACAATTATTCTTCAATCGAACGCGAAATGTCTGCTAAAGTATATTACTTTAACTCATTAGAAAATAACTCATTAGGAATTATTGCTTGAAATTCATTATGATCGTACCAGTTTATTTGAAAAAGTGCTTGAATACTAGTAACATATCTCGGAAATAAAAGGTTTCTAATTATTTTTGATGATCTATCGTCCAGTTCAAAAACGAAACATTTTCGAAAGAAAACATGTAAGATATAATTCAATATTGTTTTATCCTGTATATAATTTGTGATAGGTGTTTTTGATAAGTGATATATTTACTGAACAACAAATTTAATATACAGGATGGGTAAGTGGAAACACAATTTTGTCACTTCCACCTCATCGACCGTGCGAAACCCAAACCTCAAATCATGTAACCAGGGGTCAACTGATACATAACTAGAAAGGTTCAATCAACTACAGAAAGAGTATCGTTAATTGAACTTTATTATTAAAATTTACCTGTGTGCACTAATACTAAAGCACGGATGTTTATTAACCAAAATCCGGATGAACATTCCAACCAAAAATATATGAATAAACTCGTTGACAAATCGGTGACAAATTTAAGAAAAAATCCGCCCCTTCCCCCTGCCAAATGAGTTGAGAAACTTCAGTATCAGATAATTATATACAGTTTCTGTATACTACTACACTTTTGCTTTAAATGAAATTTCTCCTGGTAGGTGGATCGGCTGAAGATGATCTGTTGAATGGCCCGCAAGGTCACCAGAATTCAATCCGTTAGAGATAATTTGTGGGGTCACTTAAAGACGACACCACCACCACTCAACCACCATCTGAAGATGGCTTACGTTTAAGGATTATTGATACCTGCCGCAATTTTACATCCGAAATGCTTCATAACATCCCAGAGTGTTTTGAATAAAATCTGTAACGTTTCTGAGTAAAAATGCAGCTAGTGAGATAGTGGATAAGATTTAAATTTGATCATCCATCCTTTGTTCAAAACTTCAAGTTAAAGTGAACTTTTTTCATTTTGATTTGTTATTAATTTTCAAACATCATTTTTTGCTACCCGCTGTATCAAATTCAAAAAAGTGTAGAGCGGTGAAAAGATATATCAATGAACTTTCAAATGAGCTGTCGCTTGACTACTTATCCCGTGTAAGGGTTGGATTTTACCTTGTCCCACCCTGTATATCACAAAAATACAACTTGTATGAAACTTGATGAGGTACTTTACCGGTTCACTTTTGCTTTCATATTCGCTTGATATCGCTTACGTAACTGAACTGAACTAACTATTCGACGCCCACGGTAAACTTCACCAAATCGAAGCTGCTAGAATATTCCTCACATTCGCCACTTCAAATACGATTTATCATTTCCTTCATATGTCGAACATAATGTTGGTTTCGTGAATTCACAAGCCTGCACTCGACCGTTTTTAATTATATTATTGCACAATAAGAAATTCCAATAGGCTACGAGTTTTTTATCATTTTCAATGTTGCTCTAATTATCTCATATGTGAAATATATCATTGAATAATATTTATTTTACGTTTTATTAAATACTAGATCGAAATAACTAACAAATTTTGAGTAATATATAAATTGAAGAAGTTGCTAATGCTTTCATAACTCCCAAATAATTAAACTAAGGATACAGTCACTTCGAAGCCGTATGAATGTTTATTACTATTATATATAAAGGAATATTTTAATATAATATTTATGTAACTTGTTTGAATTCAGACGGGTATATTTTCAAGAGAGATTAATTTTTGGAAAAAAAAAGGTGTTTGCTTCCTACTTCTCTATCTTAATTTTTTCTTTCGTGTAATGTGTAATTCAATGTCTAAATGAAAGTAGTTGTTTCGAAAGGACGTTTTCATCCAGTTTGTGTCTGAAAGCTACTTCTTTGCATGATATACATGTCTCAGTAAAGAGTTTATTTAAATCACAATTGCTTCATTCATGTAAGTAACTCTTGAAATTGTATTGCAATCGGTTAGCAAATTTTTGGAGTTTGATGAAAAAATAAAAAAAATTAAAATTTAAAAAAATAATGATGACTGGATTTTGGAAAAAAATCTTTGAATATTCACCTAGGAAAATATTTTCAATATTCTCCATTCACCAATAGCAAACAGACCAAAAACCAATTCAAATCATATACATCGTTTGAGAATCTCAATTTTTAAAAAAAGGCCGCCAGATGTTCCATTCACAAACAGTAATTCCAAAACATCGAAACTTCTGATTAACGAGGTCTTACCTCCTAACGTTCATTAAAAGTAAATTCGAATGATATAAGTGCAGTGTCTCTCGTAGTGTATTTCACTTAACATACATACAAATATAAAACTGATTTTTCCATTTATTTTTCAGGTTAAAGGCAAGGTATAATATTCACGGGACATTTTCAATAATCATTATGTGAATCGGACTCACCGCTTTTCCCAAGTTAACAAAAAACATATCAGAAGGCCATGTAGGTAATAGATGATCATCCATATTTCAACAGCAGGTAAGCTAATTCATTAAATTATTTTCTATTGACTGTTCACATAAAAAAATTGAAACTAATTACATAGAATCGCTTGAAAACTTATAAAATGAGAAATTTTTTCCAGACTTTCTAATAAGGAATTATTGAATTATTGTCGCTGATTGATTTAAATCTTTCGAACACTCAAAAATTCCATGTAAGTAAATACATTTGTAACAACTGCAAACGAAGGTCAAACGGAAAATTATAAGTGATACCAATACTGAATTGATATCGATAATTTTCTCTTAAAATTGATTGGTATCGCTGGAGGTATTCATTTATATTCAGTAAACAGTAAGTTTAAGATCAGAATAAATGAGTATCTAAATAATAGATTCCAGAAATGTGAATTTTTCCAATAAAATTGTGTTATATCACGATTCCATCGCTTTTCATAAAATCAATTATATGGAAATACATCTTAGGAATATACTGACTCGTCACTTTATTGAAGTTAATAACACTAAACAAATAATAAGTAAACAATTTTGATTAAATGAACTTTACTCATGAAGCGCTTCACTACAAATTAGCATTTTCAGCTTGTTTAACTGGTACATTGAACTATTTTGTACAACAGAAGCTACAGAAATGAAAGAGTTAATAAGTAATTCTTGAAAAACAAGTAGATTTAGAAAAAAATCATTCACAACAATGGGTGAATTTTTAAGGATAAGTGCTTAATACCGATTAATTATTGAAATTTCATGAAAACAAGTTCAATAAGTGTTGATGATTTATCTTCATACTGGTCTCTCGATGGATAATCTGATTGTTTTTGTTCATTGATTTCCAGGAATTCTAGCAAATTTATGTTTTGTTCTGTATTTTTTTCATTTAATGTAGTAAATTTATGTCGAAATCGTTGTTGTTCTCAAACAGGTGACACACATTTCATTGGTATATCTTGAAAATGCTGCTACATTAGAATATGTCTGCGTTGCTCAAATTTATTTCCTTCAAGTTGTTGAGTTTTTCCTCTAGCTAAGCTACTTATCGAAAAATACTTGAAGATACTTTTTAAAATCAATCTCCTTTTTATCATATCAAACTCACCATTAACGTGTGAGAAGTTGGGAAAATAGTTTCATTGTATTTTCATTTTATTACTAATTTTATCAGTTCAACCCATCAGATGTTCGTTGTATCATTATTATTTTTTTAAATTTCAACATTTGTTGTTACATTTATATTAAATATTTATGTAGAAACTTTGTCAATATAAAATAGTTATTTTGACAATAAATCATGTTTTAATATATGATGGAATTTGCCGATTATTGATGGAAGTCCATAACTAACGTATTCAAAAAACACTTCATTGTGAGATTTTCAGTTAACTATTTTACAAAAACGCAACACGTGTTTCGCCACACAATGGCTTCTTCGGGCGTGTCTTTACTATCTATATTCTACATATACAATGCTTAATATTTTTAATTTTACCAATTGAAGTACCTATATTTCAAGTACCTGATTTTTCACCTAAGTTTGTAATGAATTGACATTTTCTGAGCTTATGTCCCAGTTTACATATTTGAAACAATATTTAATAACGGGGAGTTATTCAATTCCAATTGATCATTCAGTAAGTTACCCGAATTCCTGAATCTATTATTGATTTCTAAACATTCAACAGTTTCAAACTCTTACCTTCTGTCCTTCTGCTAAAAGGTGGTTTGCAAATGTGGAATTTTTCTTTCTGTTTACAAAACTACTTCTATGTTATTCAATTCTTTGAGAAAATGTTCTCCGTTTGGTCCATATACAGTTTTGGGCAAGAGCCACAAGTCAGCTTATATACTCCTGATCTATCCGACACCAAAATTTCGCCATTATTGTTTTTAATAAATTTACTCAGACTATTATTCGTTCTGTAAGCTACGTTTACGCATTCCTTCTTCAAAAAACGGGCAATAATATTGGTTAGTTCACCCAAATATTACAATGTCCTTCAACTGACGTTATCGCATTTTGGATTTGTAGACCTGGTTCATGGCTATACATTTTTATGATTAGACCTGTGATGTCGTTTGTAACAGCACCTACCGAAAAAATATCAGAAATCCTTATAAAATTGATTCAAATCTATACCAATTTCAAGGCAATTAGTATAAATAATTCTTATCAATTAGTGGATAATATCATAAACGTAATTCTTCCTGATAACGCAAAATTAATATCGTTTGATGTCCAAAATTTATTTCCCAGTATTCCGCCAATTGAAACAATTGAGTGTCTCTTAAATGAAAACCACGTGAATCTAGTAATAAAACAGGAAATTACAGATTTACCTACTATTTGTCTATCTCAAAATTAATTCCAGTTTGACAAAAAATTATATTCATCCAGTGAAGGACTAATAATGGGAACACTTTGAGTCTCTTGCTGGCTGAAATTTTCATGGATAACATAGAGTATGAAATCCATAATAATCAGTTATCTAATAGTTTCTTGTTCTGGTACAGATATGTAATTGATATCTTAGTCTGTTTTATGGAAGCAGATAGGCAATTAGACAAGTTTATTGAATATGTGAATTCCATCCACCCGTAAATAAAATTCACCACTGAGAGGGGGGGATGGAGTAAATAATTCAATAAGTTACCTTGATCTAACCATTACCAAAAATAACAATAAACGTGAATTTGCAATTTTCCATAAACCATCTTACACGGACATTATCATACATAATATCTCCACACACCCTTATCAGCAGCAGCAGTTGCTGCATACAGTAGTACGCTTCACAGACTATTGAATATTCCACTGTCTGAAAGTACCTAATTTCCAGAGAGAGCTGAATTTTATCAAACAAATCGCGGTCAACAAAGGTTATAAGGTAGAAATTATTAAAAAAAAAGAAAAACTGCAAAAGCAAGCCATAAACCAGATATACCCAAATAAAAGATGCGATAACGTCAGTTATAGCACATTGTCATATTTGGGTGAACGAACCAATAATATTGCCCATTTTTTGAAGATAGAATGCGTAAACGTTGCTTACAGAACGAATTATAGTCTAAGTAAATCGATAATAACAATAAAGACCAAACTTCGCTATCTGATATATCAGGATTGCCCAAAACTGTACATTTGCCAAACAGGGAGAACATTTTCCCAAAGAATTAAAGAGCATAGAAGTAGTTTTGTAAATAGAAAGACCAATTCCACATTTGCAAACCACCTTTTAACAGAAGGACATGAGTTCAATCATGAATAAGACGTGTTACGTTCAGAAGAGAAAAGTTTGAAATTCAATTTTCTAGAATGTTTAGAAATCAATAGTCAGGAATTAGGGTAACTCACTGAATGACCAATTATAATTGAATAACTTCCCGTAACTGAATATTTTTTCGAATGTAAAAACTGGGACATACGTTCAGGTAATTTAAGTCATTACAAATTTAGGTAAAAATCAAGCCGAAGAAGCCATTGTATGGTGAAACACGTCTTGCGTTTTTCAAGAATGGTTTAGTGAAAATCTCACAATAAAGTGTTTCATCAATACGTTCTGATTTAGATAAACAAAAATTCTAGAAAATAAAATCTTTTGGCTTTCTACTTCTTTATTATGACGTTACATGCGGAAGATTTCCAAAGGAAAATAAAAATTAATACATGAAAATATTTTGCAAGGATGTTCCAATCATGCACAGAATCTTCTTTCTTGTTCGATTTAACACATGTTTATTTTGTAGAAATTCATATTGAATATGGGATGAAGAAAATAACTTTCCTCAAAAGTGTACTCGAAAATGGTTAAATAAACCGAAACCGTTCGTAACAAATAAAAATCTCAGTAGATTTTAGACAAAATTCATTTTCTTCTCGATAGCTTTCCAATATGAACTTTGAATTATCCTTTTTTCACTCCAAACATTCGATAGCAAATGGGTTTTAAATTATTTTTGACCCATCTTTTCACCACATTCCTCATATAAAAATTCGCAAAATTCACCAATTTAATGAAAAAACATACACATTTTCTATTCGATATTAAGTCAATCTCCCAACAAGCTTTTATATCATTCATATTGTGGAATATTTGAGTTGAAAGGCTTCAATTGATTCAAATTTTGTATTGGGATATAAATAAAAGCTTGTGTTGGTTCACCTTATGGATTATACGTATTTATCTTGAGATGATTCAGAAATTTGTTTTCCTACAAAATAAAATGTTCATCATTGGATAACTTAAAATTCCAATTGGACACCATATTGAAATCTCCAATTTCAATCCATCAGAAACAGTTCTTCAAAACTAGTCTCGAATATCCTAAATAAAAATATATGATATCGGAATTTTGATCACTTTATGTTAGCCTAATTACAATTTGTTGGGTGGTCGATCGATTGCAATATCAGAGAAAGACTTCCTTTGCTGGCACAAACGCCAAACCGAGAACACAGTATAACGCTGAAATGACCCATCGGTGACATGACTATCACCCTTGTTACGAGCTTGCTTACATCTCGCTGTAACACGAAGTCATCAGTTAATGATGCATCACTAGTTGCTACATGGACTGTCGTCTACCTTGCACGTATCCAAACCGACCTTAACCAAAGAGAATCAAAATATAATGTAGGGTTTGAAGATTATTTATTATCTTTTACAAGATAATATATATATATATATATATATATACATATATATTTATATATACA